>WURS02423262.1:0-16596 GCA_011762765.2 Rhinocypha anisoptera
CACAACGTGTCGAAACCTAGGTCGTGTTAAAATAAATATCGAGTGGAATCACAAGTGTTTTTACTTACCATACTTCACTAAATCCCTTATTAATTACAAAGAAACAAGTTTCCTTCTAAGAAGAGTATAATGTAAATATTTTGCAATATGCCTAAACGTCCTGTTATAACAATGGGTAACATTAAATTTGAACTACGATATCCTGTTCATTTTATGGAACATAATGACAGACGGGATCTTTTTCGTTGGTCTTTGGTGTGATGTGATGCAGGGAATTTGTGGGGGGTGTGGTTCTTTTTTGAAATTGTGGCAATACTTCACCTGCCTCTAAATGAGACTATTTAAAAGAACTTTACAAGTTTTAAATTCATACGACAATTAATATTTTAGCTCCATCTCACTTCTATTTCATTCCCAGGAGCATAAACCCCGCTAATCCTTACGCCGAGTGTACATATCAAAATGGATGTTTTTTTTTGGTGACGTGTGCCTCACTGGTAAATTTTCGTTTCTCACCACACTTTGAGTAATGGTGATCGATTATTTTCTTATGCATAAGCCTATTTGAAAATGCAAACGGTTTACGAAGTTTATCGCAAGACAGAAATTCACATTCCATTGACGTACTTCCAAAAACGAAAAAAAATATTTGCAGCGACACCTCAGTTTTATGGCGTCAGTTTTCTAAAAAAACACGCCATGCGACAATTGAGTGCAGGTACTTATCGTGGGGTAGTTCGGATGAGTTGCGATGTGACCACTGCTGTTTGACTCAGTTTTCCCTCGAGGACGGCAGTAAAAAGGGAGCTCTTGGCCCTGTGATTAAAAGTTTTTGTAAATTTGGTGGGGGGATATCCGACGAAATTCCTGTTATCTGCGGAGTAAGTGAGCTGAAGTGCACCCAGACGTACAAAAACACTCCCGTTGACTCTTGCGCTTACGAGGGCTCGGTTCGTGTATATAATTTCCCATTGCTCTTCACCCTCGCCCCGTCGAGAGAAGACTTCGGAAAATTTCCGACGATCACGGCAGAGGAGGTTAGCGGTGATATTCTATGCAATCGTTAACCTGGGAGGAAAACCCATGAAATATTACCATGCCAATCGCTGCCACATCAAAGACTTGGAATCGTTAAACTGCCTCCGCCGCAAAAGGTCAATTATAGGATCACCCGAGGGAGCGCTCTGGGCATAAAGGAGCTTTTATGCCGCTTCCCACCGGAAGCCAAACTGGCAACAGTACGAGAAAACAGAATGCGAAACGAACAGACATATTCCGTATTTCGAGATTCGTGAGGTTGTGGAGTTGGGGGTAGGGGATTTGGGAGTGGGAGAGAGAGAGAAAGAGAGAGAGAGAGGGATAGCGTTGTGGAGGAAGAGAAACTGCTAATATTAAGATTCACCATTTCGAATGGAAGGAGGATTTCCAAGCCGTGGAAATTAAGAATCACTCTCGCAGTTGCAAGAGGATCGATAAGGGGTAACGACCAATAGCTGCGTTCCTCAGCGACGCTGTAAATGGAAATTCCTCAGGCACACGATTGGTTCCAGAGCCTCTTATCGTAACGGCAGTACTAAAAAGGCGACTGTCTCAGTTGGAAAGTATCTCTCCAATCTTTGTCATGAGCATCGAGTTGCAGTATTGGGGAATTAAATTTGGATCCCTGGATAGTAATGAACTGCTGCCTTTCGGAGAAATGTTGCTCTTCGAAACTAATAGAAGAAAGTCTAAGCATTGAGGATTACTCTAGCGAGGAAAATATTCACATGCCGTTTAGGCAATGAAACAGTCTCCACGTACGACGAATTCGCTTCTCCGGAGTTTTTCTAGTAACTATGGTCCCAAACAAGCTGAAATGAATTTATCAGGAAAAAACTGAATTCATATTTCTCTGCCAACGCCATTGCCACATTCATATATCTGCATCAGTACGGTCTTGAATTGTCGAAAAATGCCACTTATGCTTGAGTGGTGAATGAGTTTTCTATTACTTTAGACAAAATGAAACTGACCAAATACTTGGAATCACTTTACGATTCATGAGTAATTCTGGATTCAAGAAAAAACATTCGTTCTTTCCGCACGGTTTTTACGGAGAGCAGATGAAAGCTTTGTTAAAAGTTTCTCCATTTCATTAGTAGAGGACGCCGTAAATTATGCTTTAATTGACAAAAAATAATATGATTCCCAACGGAAGTGCGTGCTAAACAAGGAAATTACTCAAGACCTGTCAGGCAGAGAATTTACTATAAATATGGTGCAATGACACTATTCCTATATCATCGCAAATAACTTATCATTACTTTCACTTTGCTCGTAAATTCAGGTGAGTTTTCTCCCCCCCCCCCCAAATCAGTTTTATGGGGGGGGGAAGAAAAATATTCCGCATTCATTATTTCAGCGAAACAGATTTATGCAAATTAAAGGACAAAAAGATTAATGGGTTATGTGAATGTTTGTCCATACAATGAAAAATTAACCCCATTTACAATTACCATTTGTAATACTTGTGTCACGAGTTGCATTAGCACATAGAAATTTATTTTCTTGTCACGAGGTAAAAGTGTTCTTTAACGGTCTGCGAGTTTGTCACACTAGTTAGATTTTTAACCTTAAAAATTAGCTTTTTTTAATGACATCAGTCGATTTATTTAATCACAAGCCTTGAGGGAAAATTGATTGCCATTTGCTATTGATTTTTGTAAGAATCGATTGAATTTTGATTTATTACGCCTTTCCCAAGCCTTGCGGGCACTTTATCTCGCCTGGCCGTTATTAGCTTTACACTCAGGAATAAAGTTTGGGAAAACATTGACCTTAAAGATGAAATTCCATCGTTTATTAAAAAACAATGTGAATATAAAAGATTAATTAATACCAAATGAATTTTCATAAGTTTTAAACTTCTAGTAATTCAATTCATTATCATTTCCTATATGCTGGGATACAAGTATCTCACAACTATTCCATGTCCGTAGAAAAAGAAATATTGATATAATACCTTAAACATATTGCTCCATATAGATGCATAATTATGAATGTATGTGTGAGAAAAAAAATCTTTTTCGGCTTAGTTGTCCTAAAGCAACAATAACATTTGAGAATTTAAAAATAAGGAATAAAAAATTCAAACAACTATAAAAAATTTAATTGAAAACAATATTCTTCTTTTTATGTTATAATTATAAAACTTACTACGCTACTAAACGAGTATGATTTACACATTTTATTGAATCTTTAATATTAAAAATATAATGTACGAGATTACTGAAGTAAACAAATTCAGTGCTCGAATTAAATGACGAAATGCCCAGATGCAGAGGTGAGAAATTGCACTTTAACATTAGAATTCCACGAAAAGATAAAAGTGTGACTTACGCCAAAATGACTCGCATGTGACACAACTCTTTTGATTTAAAATCAATTAAAATGAAATGTAATGAGAAGTTAAGCTCCAAATGACCTCATTAAGTAAATGTACCACCTATTTGAAACTCAGATTTTTAGCGAAATGTTGCAAGATGAAAATATACTTGCTATATTGCTATACACAAAATTAGCTTTAAAAAGGAAAAAGCGACGAACGTTTTCACAAATTTCACACCCACGAAACGGAATACCTCTCAGTACGAAATATCGCTCCTTTTGAAGTTCACAAAATTCCGGAAGGAAGCAGTTCCGCTATGAACTAGATTTATTTCATGCAGCAAATTGGACTTCCATCTTCCCACCCACGTATATGACTTAATATTTCACGCGGGATTTTGAGAGTTCGATATACCGCAATCTCCGCGCTAGCGGTTATTTCCGAATCTCTAAAACAAACCCGAACTCGGTACGCTCGAAGAGGGCATTATCCTCTCGCTGCTTTCCGTCCGCCCTGGCCTATTCCATTCCATTCCATTCCACTAGGCAAATACTGCGGCGAACATAAGTCGCGCTCCAGCAGATTGCGTGGGGAGGTGAAACCATTTCCAGGGGTAGTTTTATCTCGCGGTGTAATCCCGCAAAATTATAGTCTCACAAATCTGACCCCCGCCTCCTCCCCCACGCGCGCACACACACACACACACGCAAAAACCTTCCTCTCCAGCTCACCAAAACACTCCCCCCTCCCTCAGACACCATGCGCCAAATCCTGCTACTTACTGCTATTGCTCTTCCTTCGCCCACGTTCCTTCTCCTGGGGTGGGGGATGGTTATAGTTGGCCGAGTACACACACACACAAGATAAGGAGTGTGGTGGTGGATGGTGAGTCTGCGGGAAGGTGTCACTTCGTTCTGCGAGAGGCCAAGAAGCATGGAAGACACGAAGGACGGGGAGATGGAGAGATTGGTTGGACTTTGACTAGGACGTGAGCCAGCGCGACTTGGGACTCCAAACTCGGCACCATGTCGAAGCTAGAGAGTCGCCTCGGGTCGGGTACACCGACCGCACCCCCGCCGCTACTCTGGTCCCCTCGGATTCCCTCCTTGCAAATTCCCCCGGAGGCGAATTCCAAAAGGAAAATTTCCTCCCTCGGATCAAATGCAGGGGTCGCGGTGCATTTCGGAAGACTTCCTTCCAGAGAGGTGCTGGTTGGGAGAATTTTCCCGGGAGCGTCGACGGCGGGAGGGGGGGTCGCCATTTTATCGAAACGGCCCGTAAAATTACGCGGCTTCCCTCAAAAGTAGCTTAGGAGCGATTGCCTAATTGGATTTCGGATCTCTTCCGGGGAGTCGGCTCGAGAATCCCTCCGCTGGGGCGCAGAAACGGCTGGGGGGGAAAGGCGACCCGGACAGAGAGAGAGAGAGAAATGGGGATGAGGGCGAAATGAATTTTCGTCTGACGCGCAAGCGAGCGAGCCTGGCTGTGGACGACCGGTTGGGACAAAAAAAAGACACGTATTTCTCACTCGTGCCCTAGGGGATAAGGGATTGGTGCAGTGGCTGCTGACGAGTGACTCCCTGTGCACACAGGGTCATAGACGACAGGGCGTGGTCGACGTCGATTCTATGTGGACTTCCATTACGCGCAGGGGGTAATTATAATTCCGGGTTTTACGGGATCTGAGGGAATAACTGTGGCCGGATTTGTCGTAGTCAGTCATATTAACCTAATGTGACAAAGCGACGTAATTACAAAGCCACTGGGAATGTACCCAAAACGAACGGGACCAGTCAACCTTCTCGTTCCTCTCCCCCAGCCTTCCGTCCAACTCCGACTTGCTATTAAAAATGTTTTGCCTCTATTTAGGCGATACCATAGACTAAAGGATACTATTAGTATTATACTAGTATTCTTTAGTCTATGGTATTACTTATATTTAATTGTTTTTCTGTTAATTTGTTAACTTTTTAATTTTATTCTTTTGTCATTGGTTTCATCCAACCCATAGTATGTATATTGCGTACAACTGCAACACGTCGTTATAATCAGATATGTGCAAATCCATTGAATGAATGAGAATTGGCAAAATGAACATTCTCAAAAAAAGATAAATATTATCTTACACTACGTTATTTATTTTGGATTTCAATTTTTCAATCCGTAATAAAATATATTTCCACAAGTATGAAAACACTGTAACAAACTCCCATTTTGAGACCTCATAATTTTCATGCTTTTCAAGACTTGTTCATTGATTTAATCTAAATAAAACCACATGATATAGTATATAGTGTTAGGGTACATCTAAAGTAAAAGGGAAAATTTAACATGGAGAAAATTTTTAATGAAAGAATATTTCCACCAAGTTAAGCCTGAGACGGTTTCTTATATACGAAAGAATATTCATTTGTCGTTACGCATTATTAAAAAAGTTATAAAATAATTAAGTATAAAATTTTTATTGATTGAAAGAGAAAAACACGAACAGATTTGTCTATTGGATGGAAGATATCGTATTTTAAATTCTGAGAGAAACTTATGATTCCGTATTCCGCTATTCTGTAGATTTTTCATGTCATAGAGATAATATGAAAATAATTTTCCAGCACCGTCAAGAATCGACCTCAACACGGCAGTCTGGACTGCAGGGAAGAGTAAAACACCTTGAAGCATTTCCATATGGGTTATGCAACCAAAAATCGTTAGTAATACTTGCGAAGAAACCCTTTTTAAATTAAGCAACCCATTTAAATATGTCGAAATATGAATTTTTTATATTTAAGCATCCTATTAAATATATTTAAGCACATTATTTAGCACTACGTTGGACTTTTAATGGTTGAGTGTAATGCATGGCCAATTTCATCGATATTAAACAGTTAAGAAAATACTTTTGAACAAAAACTGAGTGGAGAAATAGTCTGGGAATGTTTTAGAATTAATAGTGTTTGAGACACTAATTGCAGAAATTTTATTATAAACACAATTTTGTTATGGTGGGGAAAAATTACTGAAACTATACCACAGGACAAGAGCATAGTTTTGTCTATTGGCATTATATTGAACTGTACATTGCCTTAGAATAATTTCAGTGTCTGTTTAATCTCCGTTGTTCGCATTAACGTCACCCTAATATCGCCAATGACATGGAAATTTTCTCGAAAGTTATTAGAAAAACACCTCTCACCAAACTGTAGTCAAAACTCAGGTTATCCAACTTTTATTCAGTTTCCAATGACAACTCCATAGTGTTTTGGACTCATTTTCTGTAAAATTTTATTCTTTTTGAGCATTACCTTCTACTCTCAAAGTTAGAGGCTAACGATGATGCATGTGTACTACGTACATACTGCAACGTGATAGGTGTTAAATATTTCCCAAATATATCCCGATAATTGAGTTTTTAAAGTTGTTCCCGTTCGAGGGTGAGCGTGTTACCCACGAATGTAAGTTGGAAAATATGTTTCCATCCTGGTAACGTACCGGAGATACTTTCGGGAGTAGCGACACACAGAGAACAACTGGGGTTTCTGTGGCGCGTGAAAATATTTGCCCAAGCTATAGGAGAAATAGGAGATTCGTTTTTTTTTCCTTTTGATACGTGCAGGTCTTGAATTAAATAGCGGTCTATCTCCAATTTTCTTCGTGCCATAAAACTTCCTACTTTGAGACAATTGATTTTCTCTGAGAGCTCTCCTAGCACTTTGAAACTTTGTCACGGTTCCCCTTCAACTTCCTTGAGGAAACTTGACTAGAGCAAACGCTGACTCCCTCCCTCAATCCTCTTCCCCTCCCTTCAGTCCGAGTTCATCCCGCCCGGTTTTATGTGCAATAAAATGCTTATCCACTGTTCAGTCGGCCGCATGTAATCCTTAAGGCCTCCTCAGGAGTCCGGAAATATATGCCGCTTCTATTCGTTTGGACTCTTGAGTGCGTTTTATTTTTTACTATCAAGAGTAATATCGCCATGCAATCTATGCAATCTACGGGAATGGAGTCCATTGGATCCCGCCTTTTAAAAGTCTCTATCGCTGCGATAGGTGCGCGATTCATTGATGACTGTCTCCTTAAAGCCAATGAGCGATTATTGGACGGATAATTTATGCCTCAACCCATATACGCATGCCAATAAATAGGAGGCGGTGTAACAGCCAGTTGTCCCGAATAGACTGGACATTAGCATTCATCATCATACCAATTACAAGTCATCCGTGGATCCAGTTTATGGATCGGAAGTTCAGTATGTGAGGAGTTATACTTTTTATTTCTTATCTGTTATGATGTTAAAATATATTGCTGAGTAAATTACGATAGTCAAAATTACTAAGTTACATATATACGCCAATAAATAGGAAACAGCGTAACAGCCAGTTATCCCGAATGGATAGAATATTAGCATTCATCCTGATACCAATTAAAAGTCAACCGTGGGCCAAGTTTATGGATTGGAATTTCATGTATGCGAGGATTTCTACTTTTTACTCTTAATCCATTATGCTATTAATAATATATTACTGAGTCAATTACGATGGTAACCATTGCTATGTTACAGGTATCAAAGGTCATGCGTGGAAAACTTAAATTTTAAAGTTATTAAAAATATTCCTCAGAGAGCAGTTAAAATGTATCTCCTGGGTGCAGTTTATTACATCTGTATGTGCAAAGCGTGTCCTATTTTGGCATATTATCCTCTTTCACTCACCACATATACTTGAGCACAGAAGCACGTCATACTTTAATCTGAAATATTGGTGAGAAAAAGCATGGTGAGGCTGTGGGAGACTAGAATTAGAGAAGTTTCCACTGGATAAAACACCACTCGTGGTAGTTCTGTATTGCCTGTTAACTCCGGTGCCAGAGTATATTTCCTCTTGTAAGGAATCCCTTTTAACTTATTTAGCAATTCACCACAGTTTAATAAATAATAAAAAATAACATCTCAAAATAATTATTGTTTACCGTTCGTACGTAGTAGTAAAATAATTATTGTTTATTACTGTAAAAATAAATAATTAATTATAAGTCACAATTATTTATTTATTTGACAAAATTAAAAATTTAATGGAAATTTTTCTAACATCGCCTTGAAAAATGTTTTCCACGAGTTCCTTTATACCGTATATATTACTTAACTATTCTTATTATAATGAACAGAGAGGAGAGGTAGTCACAGGATGTAGTTGTAGCTCAAATTAATTTATTGAAGTCGAATTTACCAATGACATATCGTTATGCCTTCACCGTTGCCTCACTCAAGCAACCAATCCTATGCGCTTTATTTAGATATAGACGGGAATAGGAGGGAGAGGAAGGTGGAGAAATTATTTCGATGACCTAAGGTCTGGTGCTTTCGTATTATATTATGTTCACGTAGTCTTCTCGGTTTTTCCACCTGGTTAGGAGCCCCATTATGACTAGAATGGAGCCCATAACGAAAAAATATCCGAGAAGACTACGTGAACCATATTTCGATACTCATTTCTTTAAAAAAAATCAATTGAAGTCACCGACATAAGTCTGAATTAATTGCCCTTAGTTTTCAGCAAGGACATTTCTTTTAGATGGTTTTTATTTGAAATGGAAGTTTGGCTGTTTCGACGAAACGTATAGACCAAAGAAACCAATTATTACGAAAATCCGCGTTTCATTAAACAAGGCTCAGAAAAAATTCACATTTGAAGATAAAGTATGTAGCGATATGATTTCATATGGCCAGACAAGGAATGTCATTTCACTCAATATACGAGCTCACTTGAATATTATATATTTAACGGAATATGTACTTTTATTTTGGTCTAAACGCCTCTTCCTCAGTCTCCTTCACATCCAATATCTCTTACTCTCAAATAATCTTCCCCGAAATTGACATATACCTCACCAATATTAAATTCTATGCTTTGGTTCAAGTAAAACCCACCAACAAACAATTATATTTCCCTAATAGCAGCTGTCACCCGTTCCATACCAAACGTTCCCTGCCCTAGTCTCTCTCTGTCAGAGGTCACCGCGCATGTAAAAATCCCAATTCCCCTCGCATGTTCCTATCCAATCTTGACCAATCTCTCCTATAACGTTGCTACTTGCCTACATAACTCTTGAATCTTGAAACAAACACCTACTGTCGCATATTCCCCAAGCAAAAAATCAAAGATCTATTCCAAATTCTCCAAAAATACAATAACACGGCGAGATGTCTCCATTCATTCCCCTCACTCACCTACAAACGCCCATTCAATCTATCAGTTAATATGATCTATCCTTAAATGCACCAAGCCGCTTGAAAAAAATACGTCCGGTCCAATTTCCAATCTTTCCCCACGCAATCGGCTACTATGGAAAACATTTCCCAACTTTACCATATTCACTCCCCCATTCGCTCCTCAAATATCACTCTTAAGTTCCTCTCGCCTTTTGAACCTTCAACAACGTAGTATGTCACCTACAATGAAAACTCTGCCCTGCTTTCTACATTGGTCAATGTACAATGCCCCTAAAAATAGACATCAATAATCATCGCGCGCCCTCATTCATTGTCAATTCCACGACAGCAGCCCACCGCAGCAAATCTTTCAATGAGTGCTACAATGTAGCAATATATGCCTCGCTACCTGCCCATGAAACCTAAAAAATCTATAAAGATTGAACTCATTTTCACATTATCTACTATAAAAGCGTATGGTCTCAATTTTGTCTTATAACACTTTTCTCCCTCTCTTTCCCTTCCTAACCTCCATTTCCTATTCTCCCATACAATCGCCAGCTGCCTTTGTTCTTCCTTTGTAAAACTTACCTCATTTCTCGTGCCTCCATCGGATGATAAATATGATGATGGTCATTAAAATATTATGATAAATACGTATGTCTCTTTTACGTATTTTTTCATTAATACTCACTTATGTGTGGTGAACATAAATATCGTATCACGAAGAAAGTTATATGCCTTATAAAATCTTTAAATAAGTTAATCTCATAAGGAAATTATTATTACTTATTGGAACCGAAGATCCTAATTTGGCCTATTGCATGAGACTGTCTACACCTACAAGATACCTTGCATGCCGTCGAAAGGTTGGCAGGAAAAATGGAGATGTAAGGTTGATGACAAAACATCGCTATAATTCAAGCTGAATTTTATTTTGGAAATTTTAGGAGCTTGAAAATCTGAAAACAGGCAATTCCTTTTTTCCTACTTCTTCCCACCGAATATTTGTGTCTTGTCTTTTGGAAGCCAATAAAAAATTTTTCTCTTGTCATGGAAGTTCATTGGAACAATCACTACAGACAAATAATAAAGTCTCCGCTTTCCATGAAATACACAGGGCTGAAATTTTACTCCATGGCCAAAGTTTAGCTATAAACACTCATTTCAGGGTTCCACCTCCGGATATATGAACATTAATTTTTACCCCATTCGTCGGCGACATATTTCGAAGCCTTTTCAAGTCCTCCTGCCGGGGTCACTGACCACTCACTTTATGACGAGTATTCCAATATACCCGTGGAAATACTTGATCACGAAAGGGATGCATATTCTTGCTTCGTGAAAGAAAAAAAATCAATATTTTTTCCTGTCAGCATCGCGGATGCGACCCAGATTTATTCCAGCCATTTACTAAAAAAGAATTGAAAAGTAATGGGTATACGTCATTTTTTCAAAGAGGACTACAACTGTGACTAAGCATTGAATAAAAAGCAAGAAGCGTTTGGAACAAAGAGAATACTTTCTGAGGTTCTATACGTACCTATTTCAGCGAAATAACTGTGCTAAAATATGATGAGGTTTACTGTTCATGAGGAAATTAAACTACTGCCTATAGAAACATTAATTTTAATCACCTACCGCCTGCATTTGAGTTTGACTTATTCTGAAACGGGTTTCGCTCAAAATTGAAAGAGTAAATTAGTACAGAGAGCAAAGATTTATGTAACATAGTATCACATATCGTATTGTAACGTATTATCACTAGTCTTGACCATTTTTAAACCTTTCAATAAATATATTAATTGGTAGGATTCTTAGTGAAGAAATATTATATTAATAAAACTATTGTTGGAAAAATAAGATGTTTATAGATGGATAATTATTCTATTAAAGATAAACGCATTATATATTTATTCTTTTAAACATAAATTCCAATTTCATTCAGGAGTGGTTAGGCCGGTGGCCCTTAAAAATACATGCAATACCTAGATGGTACAAGCGGAAGTACGCGAAAGCATTAAAACACCAGAGAGCATGTTACGCGAAAATGAAGAGAGTACGCAAGGATGAATCTAATAATGAACGGAAAGAAGTAATTCAAAGATATAAAACAGCTAAAGCTTTAGCTAGGAAAACGTGTCGCATGAGTTTAAAAACAAAAGATTAACTGAATATTTAGAAGATGACCCTAAAGCATTTTGGTCTTATGTCAGAGAGGTTCAAAATTAAAGGTCGACAGTGAACTCGCTAAATAATAATGGAAAAACATTACCATTCTGTTTAGACAAAGCGAATACATTCAACTCGTATTTATATAGCGTCTTTAATAAACCCTCTAAAGAACTACCCGAGTCGTTACCTGATCGATTCAAAGAGCCGATGTCTAAAATTGTATTCTCTGTTCTCGGAATCCAACGCCATCGAGAGGCCCAAATAAATCGCCCAAATAAATCGCCAGGACCAAATCAAATACCCAACCGCGTTTACAAATTGATGGCGTTGGAAATAGCTTCTTATTTGGAAATAATTTTTAATGAGTCTCTAAATGGTGGTTCCGTTCCCAAAGACTAGAAAGTAGCTACTGACACTCCCATATTTAAAAGAGGCGTTAGAGAAGACGCCAGTAATTACCGACCCATCTCCCTAATATCCGTCCCCTGCAAAATCCTCGAGCATATCTTTATATGTTCAATCATGCAGTACCACGATTCCCAGGGTTTAATCATTAAAAACCGACACTGATTCCATAAAGGTAGATCTTGTGAGACCCAACTCACCCTCTTTGTTCAGGAAATTTTAGTCTCGGTAGAAAATAATATTCAGATCGACGCTATACTTCTATAGTTCAGAAAAGCATTCGACAAAATTCCTAACATGAAATTTCTCCTAAAGTTATAAATAAACTGTATGGAAAAGAATGTCATAAGCTGGATAAATGAATTTTTAACAGGTTGCAAGTAGATAGTCGTCATAGACGGTGTGGCGTCCGGAAGAATAAGTGTCTCGTCTGGTGTGCCGCAAGGAAGCGTTATCGGTACCTTATTGTTTCTCCCATACATTAATGGCATTGATACTGTGACCAACAGTAAACTTTGTCTCTTCGTTGATGACCCAGTAGTGTACAGAGATATCTCTAGTGATTCAGATAAGGTATCTCTGTCGAAGTACCTGAAAGCTATTCAAAATTGGTATGAGGTATGGGAGTTAGAATTAAATTTGAAAAAGTGAGCGACGATGAACTTTTGGAGTACGTCCACTACATGCTATAACTTTAACAGCGTTAAGGAAACAAATGTAACGAACGTAGAGTGTAGAGAAATATATAGGTGTCACGATAATGAAAGATCTGTCGTGGGGAAATCATGTTCGGGAGATTTGTGGAATGGCAAATAAAAAGTTAGGATTCATAAGACGGGAACTAGGGAAAGGTAATGAGACGGTAAAGGAGAGCAATTAATTTTCATTAGTCAGGCCTCATCTCGAATACGCGTCGAGAGCGTGGGACCTTCATGAGGCAGAACTGGTTTTGGAGTTAGTTGAGCTGCTAGAATTGTGAAAGGTTGTTACAACCAACATTGCAGTGCAACAAGCTTATTGCAGAAATTAGGTTGGGAGCCGACCGGGTTAGTCTGGTGGGATGCGTGCTCGCCGGATAACGCAAGGGTCGCGGATTCGAATCTCCCTCAGGGAATGGGTGTTGTGTTTGTCCAGAAGGGTTTTTTTTGTGACTTGAAGAGGTGCGAAATGACCACAGCCGTCAAAGCACCCAATAAAATGAAAATACTAATACTAATTAGGTAGGGAACCACTAATTGTGCATAGGTTGAAGTACAGGTTAAATTTATTATGCAGATTTCAGGAAGATCACTTTAGCGAAGAAGTCAAAAATATATTACGAACGCCGCCATACTACGGTAGATAAGAACACGTGCATAAAACCAGAGAGATATAGATATAAACAGATATATTTAAAATGTCATTTTTTACACGAACAGTTAGAGGTCCAAATAAATATGACTTCACGCTAGGAGATAATAGTTAGGGTAACTAGTGTATATATGAATATTATCTTGCATGTTTTTAAATTAATTGTTAATTGATTTTGTTCCCGCATGAAAATTATTTTCTTTTTTCAATGACATCTCTCGCATGTAACTAGTTTCTCTGAATGTGAATTACATCTAATATATGTATGTGTGAATGCCTGGTGATGGCTCACTCACCCCCTGACACATGCCCTTGGGGCGGCTTGCAGGGAATTGCTTAGACGTAGCATTTGAAAATTATCCATTCATCGCTTGCTATCTCGTATCCATTCCTTTTGGAGCATATTCAGATGGAAGACAGTTGATCCCGGAGTTTATAAAGGATGTGTTCACGTCACAAGTTTGGCACGGAAGAACTTAAGGGCATGAACACAGATATTTTCGACACATTTATTTCCACATGAAGGCTTTCCTTTGCTTGAGCTCGTTTCCGCGTTAGGAACGCTAAATTCTTCTCTCGAGGAGAAAGGCGCTCCCTCTCCGGAAGTAATAGCATTGAGGCTGTGAAACAAGGAGCGCACGCGTACAGCGGCACGAGATTCTTAACTGCCTCGCGACGTCTTTCTTCCACTCCGGCTCCCTATTTTTCCACGCGTCTAATGAATGCGTTGTCGCTTGACGCGACATGCAGTCCCTGCTGCTTCTCGCAGTGGATTGTCTTCCAAAAACTTCGTCAGTCGTTCACGTGACTAGCTTTATGAAATTAACCTCTTCCGCTTGCGTCCCTCGGAGTTTTCGAGAATCTCACTCCATCCGCCCCTTCGCCTTTCCTATGTTCTTTCGAGTGGCCATACGAGGCAGGAACTAATATGAGTTGCTAGACTCCGCCCCGACCGTCCCCTCCCCCTTGCCCCGACCAGTGCTTCCTCTTCTTCAACCTTCCTCCACCTCCCCCCCCCCCCTCCCAGTTGAATAACTCTGGTCCCTCAGAAGAGTGATGTGACAGTAAAACACAAACCACAAATAAAGTCTTTCCCGGAATCCGAGACCAACCAACCCATATGGAACCGTAAGATATCACATCATTTTCCACAACGTCTTTCTCCATTCTAGTTCTACGATTGCATAAATGTGTGTCCTAACAGTGAGTTTCAACAAACCTATGGCTACTCCTAAATTAGAGATCATTCATTAAAGTGAATAAGTCGGTTTTACACTCTGTTCAATTAGGTGACGATAGAGCGGAAATGGAAATAATAAAAGTGGAAGTGATTCCTCACCTATTTAAAGGAAAACAATTTACAGCCACATCTTTTACCTCTAGGAATCATAGGCAACAAATATCATTAGCCTTTTACACCCCAATACGACAGAGTATATGTATGCCTAGATCACGTGAGTAATTAAGAAGTCGATCAATAAATAGGGAACCATAATTTAAAGAAGAAGAAGAGAACCATTTATACGGATAAGAATATGAATAAGAAGCATCTAACACAACAATAATACAACAAATATGATGTTCTATAATTTTATGTATCACACTTCAGAGGAAAACGTTGAATTAAGAATGTAGGAGAGACTCAATACTTTAAAAGTCTACATTTATAATTATATGTTCTCTGTATCTCAGATACCAAGACATTTCTTTCATGAAAACTTTCGAATCTATGATTGATTAAAATGTTAAGTTATTTTAAATTGACGGTTTCGATACATCAAATCATAATCTTCCTCCGAATCACTTTGGATTTACTAATAAGGTACAGAAATTAGACTCAAGATCATTTTAAATGATTTCGGTCGCAAAAAGAAAAAAATGCAATTTGAACAAGAAAATAGTGTTACACCTGCCTCCTATCCGAGATTCGGATAAGCCTTCCACCGGCATCAGGTTTCTCATGGGTAGAACCAACAAAGTTTAAACGCATTCATGTCCGAGATGGGAATGGAAGCCATTGTGTTAACAGGCGGGCGTATTATCCGGGGGACTGGTCCAGCTGGCTAATTGAAATTACTTTGCAAACATTTAATAATTAGCCCCGACGGATGAGAAACTTCAGTTAACTGATGTCCCTGGATACTTATATGACCTCTCTCAGCCGCCACGAGCCAAAGAAGTCGTATTAAAACAACAGCACATGGGAGCTAAGTAAGGAAACACTGTCGCATAAAATGAAGTTTAGTATCGTAAATCAGTCACGTAAAGACAAAGCTTTAATTCTATAGGATAATGAGCACGAATTCTATTTCACGTTTGCTTTCCTTTATTTAATATATTTTGTGCATCCGTCTTCACCGTATTTACATTTCTATTCTGTTTTTTAATCCTCAAAATACACGCTTAAAGGAAGATTTTTACCGAATCATCTGGCCTATTATCTTTTCCTGTACTTTTCTCAACTCGATGAAATAAGTTGGACTACATCTCTGCATTGGCCAGTTTTAAGTAGTTCAGACCCAATCTGGTCTATTATCTTTTCTAGTCGTATATAAGCTATGATATTAGTTAATTTATGGACGAGATAGATCTTCTAAGAGATAGTTAAAGACATTTTGACTGATGAGTAAATATATAAGATGAATAAATAAATAAACCTAGGCGAAGGCGTTGTCAGTTAGAAGGCAGAAACAGGATTAAAGAGAAACTTCAATTTTTCCCATTATTTTTCCTGAGAATTTTATCATGTAAGCATTTACTTGTACATGGTCGCTTTATTTTTGACGTTTACCGAAAAGTTCTATTAGGTTAGGCACTCTGGTAGTGGAAGCTAGGAAGAGAAGAGAAAAGGTTAAGCAATGAGAGCTAGATAAAGGAGAGGGAGAGACAGAGTTTATACAGAGGGCAAAACAGTGATTGTCCATTCCTGCCTAGAATTTGTACCCGCTTTTTTAGTGTCCCGGGTGAAAATGAAAAAAAATATAAGGGAGGAGAAAAGGACTCCTCTTGAAGGATTGAGGTATTCCGACTCTACAAACTTTGTCTATACTATCTACCTCCACTACAATTTGTAACAATTCCGCCTCCTCATTGCTGA
>WURS02423282.1:0-16595 GCA_011762765.2 Rhinocypha anisoptera
TTACTTTAACAGCTTGCGGCTATCAAGTGACACAAGTAAACAGTTGTGACATACTTAACTCTTGTAAAGTTGTTCACGCTAAGTATCTACAAATGCAGTAATGAAGCATCTAAAATATAAATGAGAGCACCAATAATTGCCTTAGTTATTAGTTATATTAAAAATATTCGCTCTCTCTCTCTCGCCTGGGATAAACAACTTCCCTTGATGCACTTAAGTAGTAGTAGTATTTTGATTTATACGGAGCTTCAACGGCTAGTCATTGAACACCTCTTCAAATTATAATCATAGGTCCACACCTGCACTTGAGTTTAATAAATTTAGGTACACTTGATGATTAATCATTTCAATGAATAGCAGAAATATATGCAGTTCAGTCATGAAATGTGATATTATCGCAGATTAACTTACCTCACACAAACGTGCTTCACTCGTAGGTATCCACTTATCTCTTCGACAGTTTCTCACTCAGACAGCTCTTCTTTTCGGCTCTGAAGCAAAACGAAACTATCTAACTGTTTTCGTGGCATTTGAGCAAAAAAGAGCACTACAACAAACCATTTTTAAGATTTTTAAACTCCAGGTCAATGTGAACCTTATGGGTCCCGCCGTCGACTTAAATCCAAGATGGAGAAATCAAGGAGGATCATGGGAGTCTGTCCCGTCTGTCCTGACCTGGGTATAGGGACCTTGGACCTTGGCAGCTATGACTGCTGCCTTCTGATGAAAGAAGAGTAAACTTCCTGTTATCAGATTTCCCGGCTCATATGAATGCTCGGCGTTCATTTCGCATGGCTTCAAGCATATAATTCACATTTTATGCTCGAAGGGAATTGCAAATAAATGATGTTTAATTTAATAAGGCTTAAATATAAGATTGTTTCACGAGCCTTAAAAATTAACCGCTTCTCTTCATAGTAGAAATAACAGTACGGTGGATTTACGTGGAGATATACACACAAGGTAAAGGCGTTGGAGGGTATGCCAAAAGGTTACCCCTTCCTCCATTCTCTAAAACTCGTAAAGAGGTGGCATTTTTATGCAACATAAAAAGTTTAAATGTATATTGCAATGACTGCAACCCTGGATCATAAATAGGTCTTATTCATTCCATATAGGTTTTCTACACCAATGTGCTGAACTCTTTCAAAGTGTATTGGAGTAAGAGAAACACTTGGTAATTCCACACAAATTTAGTTTCTAGTTATAAGGTATACCCTCTAAGGACCCATCATGGCAGGAGGCTTAACCATTTTCTCAGCGGTTGGTTTGGTGAAACGAGACCCTCTGGAGTATTTCTGAAACCTGCACTGCTTGAGTTCACAGTCAACTACATATATTTTATTTCAGTGCTTCTGCTAAAAACATAAAGCAAGTAAACTTTACATCTATGATGTCAGAAATGAATTTCTTGTGTTTTTCTGATCGAAAATATATTTTAATAGAAATCCTGTCATTGGTATCAACAATTTTGGAATGGAATATATGATAATGTGATTGCTTAACCCTCAGACACGGCTTTTAGATTTCACTTAAATCCCCATGGATAGAGGAGAATTGACTTTAAACGAGTTACAATTTATGCTTCATTAATTAACATTAAAATTTAATTTTTCAAATTTATATTAATATAATTTAATTAAGTGAACCTTTTAAAATAATAATTATCAAATATAACGTCATTATACAAATGAAATCATTGGACGTAGTGACTATGTCAGACATCCCTTGGAATGGATTCCACTTGTAGTATCTACATAGGTTAAAGAAGTTTAAGATTAATATGGTGCCAAAAACCTTCCCATAAATTATTTGGAAATATGTAAAGTGTGTTTTGAATATATTAAAATTTTTATAATCATTTCACCTTAAATGGTTGGCAAGATCACCTCCAAAACTCTATTAATATTATAGCTAGAATTTTGCTTAAAATTAAGAAATAATCATTGTAACACATAAAATTCATTTCCAAGACTATATATTTAGGAAGTACAATAAATATTTTTAAAAACTACTGAAAAAACATTATGTTGATCTGAGAAAAAGGAATAACGTACAACATATTTTTCCACTCAGAATTTTAATCTGGTACTGCTAGTTTCAATTCTATGGCGTCATCTTCAGGTATAGTAATGCCTGAAAATATGGAATATATTATGTTGACCTGCTGTGAGAAGGGTGCAAAAGGGACCTAAGGGTCAAAGAGAGGGGCCCTACTGACTGGGAAAAGAGTATGAGTACCACTGAGTTGGAGTGCAGAAAGGTAGCATTCTATACCTGAGCTCACCTTTCCAACAACCACTCCAACATGTATAGATGTCATTCATTCCCTTACAAAGGAAAAATGTTGTAGGGTTAACCTGAAATTAGAACTTTTACACTGGAAAACCTCCATCGGATTAACCTCAGAGAAAGCAACGATAGAATTAACTTCTTACTGACTTGACAGGCCTACTAAAAGAATACAGAATTTGAAACTTTTTCCGAACCAAATGGTTTTCCTACCTTTGAATCTGCATTGACAGATTATAACTTAGATCCAGTATATTGTAACCATAGGGCATAAACAATTGCCTAACAAATAACTCATTAGCCATAAACAAGAATGTCATCCTTTAATCAAGGGCACCTCTGAAAATAAATGATCTCTCTCTGGTCTACCATCCAGATTAAATAATCATGTCTGGAGCTTCAAGCCCTGCACAATGAAAGAAGAAGTTTTGAGTTAAATGAAGGAACAGGTGCCTTAAATTGAGGATTCATCATTTTATATCGAGCAGCTCCAGGTAACCTGCAAAAATTACACTTCCTTCTGGATAGTGATGAATGAGACTTTTTGTGATAAGCTTCTTAACCCAAGTATCTGAACAAAACACATATGGTTCAGTCGATGAATAAATTACTTCCAAATCCAAAGTATGCTCCATTAAGTCAACCTTAGGAAAGATGATTACAATTCATTCATAGTATTATCTCAGCATGTGCATTATTTTTATGTTAGTTTAAGAATATGGATGCATATGGAATTAAACAAAGTCAAAAGTATCCAGTAATGCTGAAATATATATTTTATCAATTCTCATTAGCATAAATCAAGTTTGTGATCTAATTATCCAAGGGTCATCTGGAAAGTTGCACTACCTGTTTTATGATTTAAAAAGTTAATTATATACGTTTATGATCACAAAATTTTACTACAAGCAATGGAACCCTAATCCATCTATCTGCATTAACGCATTTAGGACATAAGTGTGCTCTGCACCAGATGAATACTTATTATATTCCCTTGTGATTTTCTGTAAGTCTTCGCCAATCCCAAAATACTTTCCTCGTTGGGGCTCATTCAAAAACATTTAAAGAAATTCAGTTGACTTCCTGTCTTGGGCTTGAACATATATTTAAGAAAATGCAACAACTCTACATATTACAATGTTATTGGTGCAAATTACCCAGGTACGTAACAACTGATCTGAGTCATTAATCAAATTTCATTAATGAGATAATTCTGGCTCACATGTTTTCTAGATTCCTGAAACATATAAGGTCATATCTCTTATCACCAAAACTCTTCAGATTCTTGATTTCATGATTTTACTTGAAAAATATTTCTGAACTTTTATTATATTAAATCTTACAGACATACATTTTATCACATCACAATAACATTTACCCTGTATGTATTCAAAGTTTTTGCATTAAATTATTTACCCTGTTGCAGCATAATTAGCATGCTTTGATATACCAGATAATGAATTTCCTCCTTTAAAAAGTATACAGACAGTGTGTATAAAAATAGTATTCTATATATAATTACAAAATTTACCAAGTCGAATTAGATTTGCCACATTTTTAGTAGAGATAAGGACTTCCACTTTTCAGATTTAACTGTTTGTTTTGTCTTGGTGGGGTATAATTAAAAAAAGATAACTCCTAATTCTCCAGTTTTGGCAAAATCACCACTAATCATGAAGGGAGCAGTATAAATACCATAGACAAGATTACTGTTGCAATGGCATTATGTGCAATTTAGAGTTCAAACTGTGCAAGTCGGAATCATTGACATCATTGATAAACATTTATAACATTAAAAATTCACACTTTAATTATAACAATAGCTAAGATTAGGGAGGAAATGAACGTCTAAATGAGTATTATGAAGTTGCTAAGCAGGCCATATTTATTAAATATGTGTTAATTACTTCAGAAAAACAACACTCAGACACAGAAATATTTATGTAATGCATAACAGTTGTCAGTTAGATATCTGATTGAGACCACAATGTAATAAACATAGTAACAAAAAATGATGGCTATAACAACGATAATCATATTTCGATCTGATAAAAAAATTGAAAGATGTGGTTATTTTCATATTTATCTTCCAGGATTTTGGAAGAGGAACACATTGGTAGAGCTTCTGAGAATGTGTTTATCCTCCAAAGGAATAGTTTGCTATAATATTCTTTAAGTGTTCGGCCTGTTAAAATTTCAAATCAGGGGTAAATATGTATTTTAATTTTGGGTTCTTTAAAGTAGAGAGTTTGAAAATAAGAGGTGAATAGGGTGAACAGACCATATGGACTATTATGGAATGAGTTAAATCTCCATTCTCAAAAAAGAAAATTATACATAAAAAATGAGTGATACATTTTAGAAATGTTTTTACGGATTTTATGAGATACATGACACTATTCCATCCGTTAGTGCATTAATCTTTAGTATATTCTTCTGAATGGTAAGCCAAACCAAATTCTTGTTAAAAATGTAATTTGAGACCAATAAATAAAATATATTTTATATGTTTGATCTTAAGAGGGAAAAATGTCACATTTAAATAAGAAACCTGCTTGAAAGAATAGTGTCTTCGTAGAAAGTGCCACGAATCACTTGTAATTACATCTTGTTTTTATTACATGGTTACTATGTAGTTTGTTTGTTTTGTGACATTAACATCTTTCTATAGTCTTGATTTTATGTATCATAAGATTTCATTATACGATGATTAATTCATTTCTGTGTTATTCCGGTAACTAAAATTTTTTCTTTAGCATTTTTCAATCCATCTTAATTCTTAAAAGAATCCATCCTTCAAAATAATTCCTGCATTTCTTTGCAGGCATATAAAAATAAATATTTAACTTTTCTTCATGGGTCATTTTCCACATACTAGAAGAACTTGTAATGTTTATTTTTGTGGACTTACATACTCATTCTTTTTCTATTCATTTATTCTATATCAATTCCTACAGATCCTTCAGTGATTATCCTTAAAAACTCTGGCACATTCTCTTCCAAAGTGTCCAGTTTGTCATCTGCTGGATACTGCCTTTCACCATTGCCGGCAGTTCCTCCAACATATTCCTTTCCAGTAAGCCAATATGTTTCCATATTTCCTTTTCCCTGAATTAGGTAAAAGATAAAATGAAAAACTTATTTCAAGCTTCCATTTGATTTTGATTCACTGAAATACATGCTAAAGAATGTGTGATATTGCAACAACTGCTAATAAGGTATTCATAAAATGTTTTGAGGACTAGATAAGTACGCCATTTGACCCAAATTCTCACAGCCATATTTACTAATACAAAAACACATCTGACCTGGAAAGTGTAATTATTTTGCATGGACATGATAGGCATTTTTCCTTAAAGTATCTGTAAACATCTTACTAGGGGAAAAGTTCTAAATCCAACATTACATATACTGCTCATAGGACATGCATTAATTGAATAAATATTAATCATCATGAATTTCATCACCTGTGACTTTATTTTTACTTTAATAGTTCCAAAAATTTATAATTCACTATATATACAATTTAAAATATATAGCAAATTTTCAAGATGAAATATAATGATAACTAGTCTTTGAATAAATTAAAAGTTATCAGTGATAAGCATATTAGAAGAGTTGTATAAAACTGATACAATGCTCCCACTGAATTTACCTAATGTGGTCTACCAATTATGTAATAACATATATTAACATTATTACTTACCTTCACTTCCATGCTTCCTCTTCTTTCAACAATATATCCACCTATTTTATCCAGGAATTGCTTAGTTTCCTCAGTAATATGTATCTGCATAGCTAGCATGACAAAGGGAATGAAATAAAATTAATTGGACTAAAATAATGGAAATTACTAAACACAATGGTAATAAATTAAGATAAAGTGAATAAATTTTGAAATACTTACCTATTAACCCACAATTTGAATGAAATTATAAATTAACTATTATCTTTATTGGCCTTTAAATGATATAACCATGACTGATGATGTCAAGAACCTAATGGTAGCAATTTATGTAGCCATTTACATATTAAGATTTTCAGAAATATTAAAGACAACTAAATTTTGAAAATAATTCTAAATCCTCCCTAAGAGTACTTTAAATGAAAAGTCCCCTATATTTCATTGTTAAGTAATTAAGTTAATTTCATAGATAAGATGACTAAGTAAGATGTTACAATACACATAACATTACATGTAACAATATACAAATAAGAATGATTGTATTAAAAAATTAACAATTAAAAACAAAAAATTAACAAGAAGAGATGGGAAAGGGTAAGGTTAGTAAATGTATTGGTGGAAAGCAAAAATTGATCTATATTGTCAAGAAGTGAATTTACTATAAAGGAGAGGCAAGAGAGAAGCAAAAGTTTAATCAGTGATAATCTAGAGGGTGGATACGTGGAGAAATGAGTATGTATGGGAGTGTCATGAAGGGACCCAGAAATTGATGAGGGAGAGCTGTATAGGGCAGTCAGAAATAGTGTTGTATATGAATTTTACAATTTGGTTGGAGAGATGAGAGATAGAAAGTAGATATGTCTTTGGAAGTAGTTTGAAGGTAGAGTATTTGAGTATTTTCTGGATAGATAAAGATGTAGGAGCCACATGTTAAGAGCAGAGGGACAATAGTGGAAAAATATGAATGTAATGCTCATGGATAAGTCATTTTTGTGAAGCGGTATGGGAGGCTTAAAAGAGGCATTTTTAATTGTTTGGATATGTCCACTGAAATTAAATTTAGTATCCATTAAAATTCCTTTACTGGAGGCACATTATTGAGGGGGATGGAGTTAATTGCATAGTGGAGGTTAACAGGAGATTTTTAATGAAATAGACAGTATTGCATTTACTCATATTTAATTTCCATGAGATGAACTTTCAGAAATTTTGATTATGCCATCCTGAAGATGGTGACAGTCTGCAACATTATTAATTTCCTTAAAAACTGTACAGTCATTGGCATAGAGGAGGGATTGGTCTTGGGGTGAGTAAATGAGGGAGGCAAGACTGTCAAAGACCATCAAGATTGAAAAGATATGGCCCTAGGACACTACTCTGAAGATCTCCAGATGTTTCTGGTGACCAAGAGGATGTGGTGCCAGCCAATATTACTTGCTGCTATCTGCTAGTAAGGAAGCTCACCAACACATCAAGAAAAGTACTCTTGATGGCACCACCATTGGCTGAGTTTATGGAGTAGGAGGCTGTGGTTAAGGGAGTCGAAAGATTTCGAGAAGTTAAGAAAGATTGCATCTAGTTGAACATTTTTTGCTATTGCAGTTAATGAATGGCCCTTAAAAACTGAAAAGTTAGTTAGACATGAATGATCTGGTAATGAACCATGTTAATTAATGGACAGAAAAGGAAATGTAAATTAATAAAGATAATTTAGACTAATCCTCAGCAACAGTAGAAAGAATGGGAAACAAAGAAATAGGATGGTAGTTGAAGACATCATTTTGCAGACCAGATTTCTGAATTGGTGCAATGTTTGTGATTTTCCACTGGGAAGGGAAAGTGCCAAGGGAAAAGCAGAAATTCAAAAGTAGGTTAAAAGGTAAGGCAAGGAAGGGGTCATAGTGATTTGGTTTGAAGATGTTTCACTGTCCAATTCACTTTGATGAAACTCACTTGTTACATCATCATGAACTTTTAATCTAAGAAATGCATCAAGAATTCTAGATTTCTATTTACATCATCATGAATTCTTGGACTATCATAGTTACAGTTAGGAATCTCAAATTAACAATTAGGATCGTCATCACAATTAAGCATTAGCTGCAATATGTCCACCAATTCTCTCATTGTGATGAGTCCTTGATGTCATAGATGACATGATCCCTTGGCGATGAGTTCCTCCTGGTCATTGTACTTGCACATTTTGACAACTTTCTTTAACATCATAAGGAAGTGATCAAATGCCTCACCTTCCTGTTGCCTAATTTTTAATAAATTTATAAAACTCAACGATTTGATTTTTCTTTTGCTCACAGTATGTCTTGAATGTCAGTAGGTCTTCCTCATACTTATCTTCGTCAGTCAGGGGATTAAACTAAAATGTTTTGAACGCCTCTACAGCTTCTTTGCTGATGATGAAACTCAACTGCAGGCTGTTAAAATTAATAGCTCAAGTTACAATGTCAAATTGTTCAAGGAAGTCCAGAAAAAGTAAGGCAAGGGAGGGGTCACAGTGATTGGTCCATTTCCACCCATTGTCACACTAGTGTAAAATCCCATGGTCAAAAGTACTAAAATGATTTCCTTCATGCAGGTGTTTAGCAAAACCAGATTGATCATCACAATTTTTTTTAGATAATGTATAAGTTCTTTAGCTGTAGAATTGATATTTTGACTGGATTGTCCTATGTACCTTCAATTAGAATCCTCACATTTATGTATATGAACACCACTTTTAACATAACCTTTATGCACAGTCCGAAAATTAAGTAATGAGACTGATTCTATTGTGACCTAACTAAGAATGAAATCTAAAAACCAATATTCGCGTTCAAAAAAATAATCCTTGCTCTACAATCTGGCCACATTGCATTGTTATGCATGAAGCATGATGGGAAATATGATGCCAATACTAACAGTCGCTGAGAGACCCTTGTCATGCTAGCATCATGGAGCAGAGGGCAAATATCAAATTCTGTTTTAAACTATGTAAAAGTGCCACAAAGACTGTTGACTTGATGTGGAGAGTTTATGGGGATACTTGTTTGTCTCATGCACAGAAATTTAGGTGGCATAAATTTTTTTTAAATTGTGTAGAATCGATTTCCGATGACCCTAGACCTGGGCGTCCAATTGCTGTTCGTGACAAAGATGCATGAATCTTTGCAAAGGTGCATGAATGTGTGTGACAATATTATTGTGTGACTGTGAGAATGATGGTAGATAACTTTAGTATTAACAGGGAGACAATTGGTAAGATCTTAGTGGAAAATTTGGAAAAGAAAAGAAAAGGTCACAATAAAATCAGTCTCATTAATCACTCTAATCAATTCTTTAAAATGAATTTTTCTACAAACTTTATTCCACAAGCTACCTCAAGCCTGAATAAAGTATATTGTTCTTCCTTTATCTTTGAGTTTTATGAGCATATTTTTCCATTAAAAAAGAAGTCAAGGAGCACTATTAATGGATAATTCATAAGAGATAGATATGAAAAGGAAATTCTTTTCCTGCTTACCTTGCCCTGTAGACTCCATACGGGAAGCTGTGTTAATTGTGTCTCCAAAGAGGCAGTATCTTGGCATGGTTGACCCCACAACACCAGCCACACAGGGGCCAGAGTTAATTCCCACCCTTATCCTGAGAGACTCCTCTGGTCGATGTGGGATTATGTAGCGCCTCACCCCAGATACCAAATCAAGTGACATGTCTGCAATCTCACCAGCATGGCGATCACCTTGGTGGTGGTTAACACAAGAGTAAAACATGAGCCAACCAAGGTACTCATGCTGCGATATTTACATCATCATTTTAGTCATCATTAAATTTTCTCTTTGAAATATTCTTAAAATGGGAATATTTTTGATATTTGATAGAAATAGTAGTGGTAATAATAGAAATAAGTAGAATCATAATATTTTAAATGCAAAAAACAGTTCCAGACTTATATGATTTCTCATAGGCTATAACATAAGTGATATAAAGAAATATAAATGGACAGTAAATCAATTCGATAACCTGTACAAAAAATATATTGGGAGAGTCCCGCAGAAGTAATAATGCCAATTCTGTAGAGTAAGGAGCTATCAAAAAACAGAAGTAACAACATATAGTACTGTTCAATAAAATAGTCATTCTTATTGTTTATTGATGGTTTGTTACATTTTGGAAATAAAACACATCTAAATGAAACATGACAGAAGTAGTCAGTAGTTGAATCTTAGATACAATATAACATGCCCAAGGAAATGCATCAAAGTATGTAATGTATCAATTGAATACTGGCCAGAATGGAGCCCCAAGAAGACTTTAAATATTTTACTCTAATTTCTGTGCAATCTTTGGCTTTTACTTATTTTTTTATTACTCATCTGTAGTTTACTGTTTTGATCACTGTTTGAGGTAATTATTTATCATTATGGATCATCAGTTGAATAAAATTGACAGCATTAAATAATAAATGTTTGAAACATTATCCTTAACAATAATGTATTTTTTCGGCCATATTCCTATTACACTATATCAGAAAAATATTGGATATCGTTTTACCATTTCTATGAGGGAGTCCAGAGACAACCATATAAGCATCTCCAATTGTTTCCACTTTGTACACATCATATTTTCGTATTCTACTGTCAAACAGCCTGTATAGTCCATTTAGCATGTTGACCACCTGAGAGTAGATAATGAAATAATCAGCCAATTGGAATGATGTGAAGAAATACAGAAATGGAAACTGAATAGCTACAAGTATTCATTATCATAAAACTTAATGGAAGAGATCAGCTTCTTTCCCTCCAAACAGACTATGCATTACATACCTGCATTGGAGAACTCAAAGCTGATAGTTCTGTGAATCCAACGATGTCACTGAAGTAGATTGTTACACTCTCAAAGTTTTCAGCAACAACCTTAAAGGAAATTACAATGATTATTATCTCAAGAATGTTCCATTATAGAAGCAATTGGTTTAAATATTCTAAGAATGAGAAGGTCCATACAAACTTTTTGGGGTATTAGCTACCGAAAATACTCTTTATGTGTTTAGTTTGGTCCATAAACACTGTTTTTTTCACAGATTTTGGAAAGAAGCATTAAATGATCTCATCCATTCAGAGATGCTGATAACAGGGAATTATTAGTCTATTTTGGTGTAATTTTAATAGGAAATTGTGCCAGGAATGAAAAGACTCATGAACTTACTTGTCTCTGCTGCTTCAATTGCTTGACCACAGCAGGGGGCAACATTTGGAAAAGTAGGCGGTCGCTTTTTCGTTTTTCAGCTTTCAACTCAATGGTTCTACTGTATAATGTCTCACCAAAAGCCTTTGTGAGTGCAATCAGTGGTCATTGTCCAGTAATATGAAAAAGAAATAACTATTAATGGAAACACTGCATTTATGATGGTTATATAAGTTAGATTTTTGAAGAAATCACTCAAAAACAAACGCATCCGACCCTACTATAAATCCCTCTTCTTTCCTACATGCAGTCATATATATCATCTCACAATGTTAGTATACTAGCTAAAACCCTGATGGTCAAGCATAAATAATTTCTCTCATAAAAACAATAATAATATTACTATACTAGGCAGGAACTTCAACCTCTATGGTGTCGATTCGCCATTTGTTGCCAAAGTTTTTGAGTAGCAAAACAATGGATTCACTCTTAAGGATTCTTCTTTCATATACTAATAAGGGAAAATCGATAAATTAATAAGAAATACAATATTTTTACGTTTGAAAAATCAGGTACTTTTTTATTATAAACAATTAGAGCTAGAACGTCGCTCGTCGTTTGGGCGAGATGTTAATTTATATGTGTGGGAAGCTGAGTTTATTACGCAATTTTTTCAAGAAATAAAATTCTTGATAAAGTTAATAGTAAAGGCCGATACTTTGTGGGAATCCATTATGCGTGAGAATAGATTAAGAGATGATGCTACAGTGTAGCGAAGCCGGTTACCCGAAATAAAATAGTTTCGTGGAAAAAAGCAAATTTTTATTTTAAATCTTATCTATACTTGCGTAAATAAAAACCTATTTTTGAACAATAGGAACCGAGTTCGTTTTTTTAATTATAGCCGGCTTGTTTATAATAATTAATAAATCATTTTACCCGAATTACATAGTATAAGAATTATGTTTAATTATGAAAAAACATTTTTGGAACAGAGTGTTTCCTTTTGTAAAAACTCGATCACAAAGTATTCACAGCGGAAGCAGCAATTGTTACGCTCTCTCAGCGTTGCCTATTTGGGTCCCCCTCCAGTCCGGCGCAATCTTTCGCTTATATCCCAGTGCAGCGGGAGGGCAACCCGGCAGGGAACCCACTCCTCCCTAGAGACCACCCACCATCTAGCCAGGGGCCACCAACGCCCAGGAGGCCGACCTCAATCCGACGGGTCCGAGAGACTCGAAGGGCTCTCGTCGCCCTGCTGGTACTTTTATGTTAGTCGAACTGCTTCGACAGCGTTTGAAGAGTGGCCGTCGCGGGTTGCTTTCGCACACCCACTACGGCCCCTTCGTCTATCCGTTGCCCACCACAGTTCTTCCTGGTAAGGATGGGGTAAGAAAGCCGAGGCTTTTGCAGGGGAGAACGCGGTGGTCCTTACCCTTCCCCTTTTTTTGTACTTTCACAGCGGAAGCAGCAACTTGACTGTGGGTTGTGTGGTGCTCACCAACCGAAAGATACCTTTCGGTGATTAGGAGTGGAGGGAGTAGCTGCTGTTTCATCCACTTCGTGACTCAGAAACTACAATCGAAACTTCAAGTGGAAAAGTTTATTATCTCCATAACTGATGGACTTATCTCAACTTTCGTTTGTTTTTTTTTGGGTTAAATGGAAAAATAATGAACAACTACCAAAACGTAAAGTAAATTGATGAAGAACTACCCAAATGTAAAATCTTTCCTTCTTCTTGTATATTACGTGACTATTGCAATGTATTTTGCTTAATGTCAAATAATAGATTAATATTTGTCTATCATCAAGCTGACTTCATCAGCTTCCGTTTTAAATGATCCTTCCCGCTTCCTAATTTCAAATCGCGTGTGGACGAAGGAAACTGACGAATTTTGGAACTTTCTTGTCGAAGTTATGTACCAATGCATCAGTGGCTACATGTCTACAAAGAAAAGAGAAAGAAAGAGATTGAAAAGAGCCAAGATAGTTTTACAAAGAATGACGGAAATCGCTAAGAAGACAGAGAATCCAACATTCACAAGTTATAAAGCTCGAAAACAATCAGAAATCCATGGAAGGTAATCGCACCAAGGAAAATCACCAATATTACAAAAATCAAACCTAAATAGCATTGGGTGACGCAATGCGCGAATTAAAATGCATTTTTTGATGTGAGTATTAAGGGATGACCCTACAGCGTTTTGGTCATAAGTTAGGGAGACACAAACTTTAGATTCCCAGAGGGATTTTGAAGGGTTTATTCAAAATAGCAGCGAGGAAAAAGAAATGCTCTGAACAGGTTCTTCCAAAATGTTTTTACGAGAGAATAAGGTTGCGCGTTGCGTTACATAGTTGAATAACGTTTAATAGCGTTGCGTTCAACCCGTTACAGACATTCCCTCCGCAATTCCTAATTTTGATTTTGATGAATAGGAGATTATGAAAATTGCTCCGAAATGCCAAGGGCAACAAAGCCTCGGGACTGGAGAACATACCAGCGAGGGCGATAAAGGAATTACTATAATTGCGCCTTCTTTCGAAAGAAATTTTAGAGAGGAAACATCGCCGAAAGAAGAGTTTCAAGGGACGGGAAAACTACTGAAATCCCTCCAATTTTTAAGACCGGGAGGGTCCTAATAATTATAGACCCAAACCCATCATATCCCTTTCGAGTAAGTTATTTGAACACATAGTAGTGATTTCAGTCATGTCATATTTCGATAGCAAACAATTTATAAGCAGCAATCAGCACGGATTTCAGAAAACAAGGTTGTGCGAGACTATAAATTCGCAATTTTCACCTATGACCTACTAGTATCAGGCGAAAATGGCAAACAGCGATATTCTTGAATTTCAAACAACCTTTCGACAAGATCCCGCAAAATAAAGTTATACACAAAATGCAAATTAATAATAATGTTACAAGTTGAGTGAAGGAATCAAATAAAGAAGTCACAACCGGTCGGAACTGTGCTCAGACTCCTTTATTGATCATTTAACGTCCGCTCTACTTCCCCCCTGTGTATTCGTGAGGAGATCCTTGGAACCGATTCATATGAAAAGGCACCGGAGATGAAATCAGAGCGATTTTAGGGCTGAAGACTGTGCCTCTGTCCTAATACAATAATGTATCTAACGTATCTAACGAACGTTTCACAGAGTTACACCTTAAGGCTATTTTCACACTAAAAGAAATATGAAACGCTTATGGAAAACTATTTTCTACGTCGTGTCTGTAGAAAATTAGTATTATTTACTTCATTTTTATTTGTACTATACTTCAGCCGTCGATCAATACGGTCACACCCCATTCTGCACACCTCATTACATTTTTTCTCACGGAATCACTTCCTCCTCTCCCACACGCGTACTCGCCTGTATCGTTTGCGTTGCATTCCGCACCAGGAAGATGATGACGGGCGACACTCCGAGGACGAGGACGAGCAAGGCGACGGCCACCGCCTGTTGCTGGTCTGCGGCCTTGAGGTCCATGTCCATCTGTTCACTTCGTTGCGCGGGAGATAATGTCCAACAATCAGTCGAATTTTTCCCCTTCACTCCTTTCCCCTCAGCCAAAATAACCACACATGCGTCGAATATTTTTTAAATTGGGAAAAATTCAGAAATCTATCTTATCATTATAAAGTTTCGAGCAGTATAAATATCAATCAATATAAAGTATATAGAATCAATATAATGTAATCAATCAATATAAAGAATATAGAAAAATTTATATATATATATATATATTCAATGTCAATATAAAGTTTCGAGCAGACTGCACGAGGCCGTATCGTAAAAGTCGATCTCCGACCAATATTCTAGAGCAGTACAAAAGAGAAACACCTATTAGGCAACCCGAAAGACGCAACTGACGCCGTAAACAAATCAGGAAATCTATGAGATCTCTTGCCCTGACTGTAATCAAAGGACAAACCCAGAGAAGCATTAACACACGATTTAAAAGAACACATTACCTGTTTTCGACTGGGAAAAATCCGCGGTGGCAAAACACATCGACAGTCACTCGTATAGAATTAACATAGACACTTAACATTAAAATTTTGAGGCACGCCGTACACTACCTCTAGTGAGAGCAATTGCATTCAGAAAATGACAGAAACACTTATGAGTGAAGACCAAGGTCCCATTTCGTCATCTTTATCGCCTTTACTAAACTACCTTTAAGCCTGTTTACGACTTCCTCCCCTTCATTTTCAGCGATCTTTAAAACACCCCAAAAACTCCCAAAGGTAAAAAATAGCTTTCCGTTTGAATTTGGCTCTACTTTGTGCTACCAACTGATGCAAAGGGGAATGATTATTCAATTTAAGAATAGTCGGTAAGTTGAAAATAAGAGTGGTCCTTATTAGCCTACAATAATTTTATTTCACCCGCAACACATTGTTCCCCCTAAACAGTCCCCACTGCTTCTTTGCCAATCAGTCCCCCACTGCACAGTCCCCACTCATTGTCGTTTGGCTGCCACTTCCCCCCTCCTTTCTAATTCCATCCCTATCACCCACACTAGAACTGCCTTTATACAGCGAAATTTAAACTCGTTCCCCCATATCTTCTCTGAAGAGCTTTGCGGGCGAAACACCTGATGTCTTCTTCTAAGTAGATCCTTGGGTAGTCTGCTCAAAACTAAAGTTTATTTCCAAAAACTATTTCAGTGTCGGTCGTAGATGAGTTCTCTTCTTTTCTACTCTCACGACGAATCGAAAAATTGCTCACCTTATCATGTAACGCAGCAGGTCCTGGTACCGGAGTATTTCGGCTAAATATTGAGACGTTTCCGTGAAGTAGCTTTCGGCCAGAGCGGCATCAGGCATACGCGGCTTGTTGGAGTACACTTCCTGTGTCCTGGAAGAGTATAAGGAGAGGTGAGATCAGACTACGTGCAGTCACTGAGAAACATTCATCGAATTACAGTGATCAGTGTGCTCCAGATGCTTTAACCGTCACGAAATTCTTTCGTTGAATTTACACGAGAAGATAGACTCAGTGGCGAAGAAATTGGCCTGTTATCACAAATCTATTGGAGGAGAGAACTTCGTTTTTTCAATGCGGAAACTTTTTAAAAAGTCTTCAAGTTATAGTAAATCATTTTAATGATAGAAATAAAAACTGAAAATTTAAAATAGAAGTCACCGGGGCTAAAGAAGGTTGATTTTCGATTTGACTAAAATAAAAAAGTTATCCGTGACTTCTCGTTTTCAATACTCAATATACCAGATTTTTTATAGGCAATCGTTTTTTTCGTATCAACCTTGATACAGGAACTATTTTTCTGATTAGCAACAGCATGATGGTGAATTATTGCGCGTCCTTTTTCAAGGCATGTAAGGAACTAATTAATTAAAGGAGAGAGAATTGGAACGCTGGCGGAGACGTACCACTCCCTCCGAAGTGTCTCTGTCCCGCTTTT
>WURS02423293.1:0-16591 GCA_011762765.2 Rhinocypha anisoptera
ATATTGATTTGGACCACCAGCTTGGAGTTGGAAAATGGAATTCGTTTCTTTTCTCTCTCTCTCTCTCTCTCTCTCTCTCTCTAATTGCTTTCATCATTTTTCCATTGCATTTATATGTTTGACCTTTTTGTTGTGAGAGATGAGTGATGAGAAAAAATGAGACTTTTTGATTAGGCTCGAACCTCAAGAGAGGAGAGAGAGAGAGAGAGAGAAATAAATAAAGAAAAGACTTTTGTCTCGTGACATTTAAATATCTTTTATAATATGTATAGGTTATATTTACCTGGTTTTTTCCACTCTAAAATGTGAGATTATTTTTGTTATTTTAGAATTGAAATTCGAATAGGAAAATTTTATATATAGAGCATAATAATATTATTATTATTAGATAATAATTTTAAATATATAAATATTTAATGTTATATAATTTGAATTTTAACTCACATTGAAATTTGATACCCAAACTTACACTTTATTTAATTTTAAATTTTTTTACTAATTTTAATTATTAAAACTTGAACAAGTTGAACAAAAGTTTTGAACATATTTCAAAACTTTAAAAAATAATGAAAAATTTACTATTTGAATTTAACGTAAATTTCACCGATTTAGAATTTAAAATTTAAAAACTTTAAACATAATTCGAATTAATTTTATTTCCTATTTATTAATGAATAATAATATGTTCGTGGTTTTCTATGTTCTATGTTCTGTCATTTTGGTATTCTGCCACCTCCGTTTTTTGTACTGTGAGACTTACCCTACTTTCACTGTACTTAACTAATTCGAATCCAACTTTCGTTTGTGTGATTCGAATTGGTTACCGATTCGAATCTAACTTCTACTGTTGTGATTCGAATCCTTAACCGATTCTAACTTTCTGTGTTATAATTCAAATTTTATTTCGATTCGGTTTGAATTTTGTGCATAAATCTTCGAATTCTCGCTCGATTTGATTCGAATTTTTGGCATAACCCTTCGAATTATGATAACTCGAGTTTGACTTGCTGCCGTTTTTTACGCTTTAGCACCGGCTCTTTTGTAAATTTTATTTAGAGTTTTTTAAACACTAATTGATCAATTTATTTATCTCTTTGTCCTACAGTACCACACGATGCCCAGGCGATTCAGTGTCCAAAGGTGAAGACAATCGACATAGCCATTCTACTCACCGAGGCGATTCGTCGATTGCACAACAACGAATCCATGTCTTATCTCTTTGCCGATGTTGCCATCGAGGATTGAGGATGGAGATGCTTGCAAAGCTTGATTCAATTGAGTCAAGGAATTTGTTCTAAAATTCATTGTTTTTATTTGTTTGTTGAAAACCTTTGATTAGTTTTCCATACTTTTTATTATATACTAACTTTAATAAATCTACCTACTCTTAAAACGTGTTGTGACGCCTCGATTTGGAATAACACAAATGTCACAAAAATCCAACTAGGCGCATGCGCATACTCTAAACATGGAGAAACGACGTCTCTCTCTCTCTCTCTCTCTCTCTCTCTCTCTCTCTTTCTCTTCTCTTTACTTCAACTTTGTTACAACATAGATATAATTGATTTGCCTCTCATTATCATCAATACTATTGTGTTGTCTCTCACTATCATCGATACCATTGAGTTGTCCTTCACTATCATAGATACCATTGAGTCGTTTCTCACTCTCATCGATACCATTGAATCGTTTCTCACTATCATCTATGCCTTTGAGTTGTCCCTCATTATCATCGATATTATTGAGTTGTCTCTCACTATTATCTATACCATTTAATTGTCTCTCACTATCATCGATACTATTGATTTGTCTCTTATTATCTTCGATACCTTTGAGTTGTCCTTCCCTCTCATCGTTACCATTGAGTAGTCTCACTATCATCGATATTATTGAGTTGTCCCTCACTATCATCAATGCCATTTTTGAAAGATATATATATATCAACTTTTTATTATTTGTTTGTTTGTTTTGCCAAAGAGAATAAGAAGACAAGAATAAAACAAAATCAACAACATCAACAACAACAATAATAATAATAATAAAATTAAAAGAGAGAGAGCGAAAGATAAAGTTCAACAAAGAGAAAGATTTGTGTAGGTGAGGTGTCAAATTGGTAGAATGATAAAGATTTTATGTACATAAATAAATAATAATAATAATAAACAGTGTAAGCAAGAGAAAGAGAGAAGGTGTAGAGAGTGAGATAAAGATTATATAATAAGTGTGTGCGCATCACAAAGAGAGAGAGAAGAGAGAGAGAATGGGCGTTGCCATTGAGCGAGAAACAGAATAGGAAAAATATTATTCTGTCATCTGTTGTTTGGCTGTTTGAAAATCAAAGAGAGAGAGAGAGATAAAGAGATAAATAAGTAAATTCTAAACCGGAAACGAAAGTTCTACAGAAACAGTTCACAAAAGTAGATAGATATTTTAGATGAATCCTAAACTTGACAGATCACATTTCAAAAAGGGGTGTGTAAATATGTATGTGAGTATTTGATATGCCATCTACATTTTTTTTAGTGTAAAAGGTTACTTTACAAAGCAATCAAAAAAGATTTCTACACGTCAAAAAAAGAGTGATATGCATTTTGATTCTTGGTTATTTTACAGTTTTTTAATTAATAATTGTAAAAAGAGTGCATTAAATTTTTTTAGGAAGGTGGGTTTGTGATAAAATAAAGGCAAACAAGTGGAAGAAATGGGCGGGACTTTTTTTTGAATTATTTATTTTCTGTTATATTGCCCTCTCCAGATTGGAGTATTATGTCGTTTATTTTTTGAATATATCGATTGATTGATTGAGATTTGGGTTTAGAGTTTGGAGGTGTCTTTTGAAGTGATATGGCAAGTGCGGGTTAAGAGTATACAGTGTTTGAAAGTGTGGGTTACGTACATTGTGAAGAGATATGTATGTGTAGTGTATATGTAAAGTGAGATCAAATATTACAAAACCCCAAAAAGAAATATATTGATGTCTACACAATTTGGTATAAAATAAAAAAATATGTCATCAGTGGGCGTGGTTTTGTGTGTGTTGCAATGTCGCTCACCAACAATGGGGATATGTTGAAATGGGTGTGGCAGCTTTTGTGTGTGTGTATGTGTATGAGTGTGTCATCATTAAAGTTTTTTGTTTGTTTGTCTTGTATGTCTATACTTTTGTGGGCGTGTCTGTTTTGTATTGATATGTTTTTGAGACGGATATACTTTAGCGCATTTTTGGGGGCGGGGTTTCAAACAGTTTTTATACAGAATATAAAGGCAACACTCAAGAAACGCCCAAAAATGTTCTCTACTTTTGGCAGTACAAAGTAGCCTTTTTTGAGATGTGACCAGAGATAAAACGTGCGCCTGCTCTATGGCGATTTATAATGGAGGCCTTTTCTTGAGCAGGCCGATCGTTGAGTGTTGCCTGTATCCTCATACTCACTGTTGTTGAAATAGAGTAGAAGGTAGAAATAGTTCTAAGTTTGATTAGCCGAAGCATGTTCACAGATAGAAAATCACCTGTTCTTATGTTTTTTACTTGCGTGAAAGTTGAATTGCGTGAGTATGAGGGTTTATTATTGCATTTGGTAACTTGGTGATCGGTTGTTACAGGTGTCTTTTTGGAATCAAACTTAATGACTCGTATTCATCTGTTCTCTTTAGAGTTAACTTTGAAAATTTTAAACAAAGTTAATTAATACAAACTGATTTCATTGAATTAGAATATTGTTAAAGATATTGGCTCCTTTTCATCTGTCTTCTTTAGGGTTAACTTTGAAAATTTTAATTGAAGTTAATTGATACAGACTAGTTTAATTGAATTAGAAAATTGTTGAAGATATTGTTGAGATTAACTGTCTCTTAGGTTCTAACAAAAGCGAGCTTTAAAGAGACAGATGAATACAGGCCATTGTTGAGGTTAACTGTCCCTTAGATTCTAACAAAAATTGACCCTTAAGGAGACAGATGAATACGGGCCAATGTGTTACAATAGTGGGCGGGGTCGGAAAAAGTCAAAACTATCTTGTAGGCGTGTCTGTACTTGGACCTGCCCCTGGTTCCGGACTGTGACTCATAAACAGTGGTTGCGATTGCTGCTGCTGCTGTTGTAGCGGTAGTTGAGGTGGCATTAGGACCAAACCACTTCCGGTTGGCATCGGTTGTCCTGGCATCTGTGTGGTGGGCGTGCCCGTGGCAGAAGATGCCGGAACGAAAGACCTTAGTCGGTACCAGCGAATTGTAAGTTTGTGCAATTCAAGTTGATTCACATTGATCTCCACCGCACCGATTGGCACATTGGGATCAAAGGTGCCGCGTTGTTTTTCCCACACGGAAACCAGCAGGGTCCGTCCGTAGATGATGGAAGCGTCGTACTTCAAGGTTTGCCGGTACTGGGGATTCTTGTCGTTTGGAATCACTCGGGTTTTGCGCTTGTAAAGCTGTCGACCGCGATCATATAAGTAGGTTTTCACGTAGGTGTCTAGCAAAATAGATAGAGAAAAGAAGAAAAAGAAAGAAAAAAACAAATTTAAGCTTATTTACTTGAACTTTCAAAGTGATCTATCTCGAACTAAATCTGTTTTTTATCACTTTCAATATTTATCTAATTTCTTTCCCACTTCTTCTCTCTGCCCACGTCAAGTTTCATTTGCGCAAAAGCTTTCCAACGACTTCTTTTTTCTTACTGTTTTATTTTATTTGATCTTCTCATTGCTGAACTAAGCTAGAATGACTATTTTTGCAATACTAGTAAAAAATTTCACTTGATCAAAATCTGATAATCTAATAACACAGATGAAAAAAAGTTTCATTATTGCTATTGCTATTACGGACAAAAATGTGCAAAAATATTTACAGAATTATCTGTTTAGTATCTAAGTTATCTGTATGAGTTTGTTTTGAAACAGTAAAAATTAAACCACAATTCAATTTTTTGCCAAAAATATTCTACTGTTCTACAATAGCCTAACTGTAGAACAATTTTGGTGCACAGTGAAAGTTAATTCGATTCTCCAGTTCGCCGTTAGGTGGCGACCAGTCAATGGAAATTAACAATGAAAAATTTTTACCCGGATCCCTGTTAACACCCCTGGTTAGCATAAAAATAAAAGCGCTATCTATTGTTTAAGTTGAGAACACTTTAAAACGTGGTTTTATTATGAGATATTGTTTTCCTCGCCTATTAAAGAATTTGTTTAGATAATTTGTTACAAATTAACTTACCAGGTGGAAAAGGTCCCGTAGCCGAGTCGGGCAGCCCACGGGCACTAATCACTTCGATTTCAAGAAATCCTTTGGTCATGATGAACCCGAGTTTGAGTTCACCCACCACAACCGCCTTGCGAGGATTCGCAGGCTCGGAGCCCACGGGAATTCCACCTTCTTCAGCAGGTGTCCCACCACCCATGCCAACCATACTCATCACGGTACCTGCTGCTGCGGGAAGCATCCGCCTCAAGAAACTTCCCCGACGTTCTCCCGCCCAGGCAGGTGCACTTAACATAGTATTTCCGGTTAGAGCCCCCTCATCCGTGTCTTCCTCATTGGACGGTGTCATCGGTGAGGTGGTGCCCGAGTACCGACTAGTATCATCGATCGACAACTTATTGGTATCGACCACGGTTAACATAGGCGCCGTTGCTGGTGGCGTTGTTGGCTTGGAAGTGGTACCGGAAGTGGGCATCACTGATGAACTCTTCGCTACACCGCCACCTTCAGAAGAGTCCAGTGTGTAGTTGGAATGTTCGAGAAGACAGTCGACATCGTCGTCCGAGCTGTACTCAGATTCCTGGTCACTTTGGTACCCTTGTGGATCGGCTATTCCCTGCTGCTGTTGTTGTTGTTCGAGAAGATACTGATACGATTCGGTGTTTTGCAACTGAAGATAACCACCACCACTACCACCACTTTGCACTGTGATTCGTGTTTTCGAGCCCAACGAATCGGAGCGAGGCGCCGGTGGTGGGTAGCGTGGACTTGTACTTCCGGTCAACGCTGACGATGATTTTCGTCTCAACATTTGATTATTATTATTGTTATTATTCGAATCGTGATAGTTGGTGGGTGCAAGGTGTGCATTTCGCACGTAGGCAGTGTTCGAAGTATTCGGATTCACCGTGTAGAGATTGCCCATCGAGTGACGGTTTTGCACCAAACGAAGACTGGTGGATCGACCCAGCGACACTGAGCCGGGACCCGAGCGTGTGCCACTGTTTGAATTGGAACATGAGTCATCTAAAGAGTGGCGTCCGGTTGAGGGAGCAGAACTCATAGTGGATGAGCCTCGGGTGGGTGGATTTCGGTAACGATTTGGTGAGGTTTGCAGTAGGAGACGGTGTGAGGCTGACATGAGATCGGGCTCGCCAGTGTCACTTCGACCGGAGTTTCGACGACTTCCGGGAGTTGATCGGGACATCATGATTGGCTCTGCCATCAGTGTGTTTGGCGATGGTTCTGGTGAAAAATGTTAAAAAAGTGTTAAAACACTCAAAACAATGGAGATTTAAAAAACTAATTGAATTGTTTTAATAAAAATCGAATCAAATTCGGGACAGTTAGAAATATTAGACAGCTTTAAAATTTTCATATTCGATTCTACATATTCTGAACTTTTGAATAACATAAAGAATATTAGAGAATTCTTTCTACCAAAATTTTGGCTAAAACGTGGGTTTTTGGCATCCGTCTTTAAAGAAAATTATTATTCTTGCTAAATAAATCTAACAGATACGTTGATTAGTTCGTACTGACTTAATGTTTATTTATTTTGACCAATAGATGACGCTGCCTACTTTTCAAAATTCAGTGGTGTTCTCTGCAGTACACGCAAATGTACTGTGGAGCACTTTAGGAGACAAGACAATGGCCCGCTTACCGCTAGGTAGCGCCACAGTCTATGAAAAACAACAATGGGAAAATTTGCGTGTACCCCAGAAAAACAGCACTGTCAAATTTATGATTAAGTGTGTTTAGAATTAATAATCTGCTAATCAACTTTAGCCTAAACAGAAAATAAGAAATATATAAAAATAAATATAAACTGTTTAAACTAAACAACGCCATCTATTGGTCAAAATAAACAAGGGCACAGTCCACTCAATTTGGGACACCCAAACTAATCGGGAAAAAATAGAACGATCAATTTTGATAATGAGAAAAAAATTCCCCACCAAAAAAAACTCACCAATATAGTCCATGGAAGGCACCTTGTGGAAGAAGACATTGGGTGCATTGGAACCACCGGTTCCACTGCCACCACCCGATCCACTTCCGGTTACCGGTGGTGCCGGTGAAGGAGCTGTCTCCAGACTTTGTTGCGTGGTCAACGTGGAGCTTGATTGAGCCCCGGCAGAGAGGGGTGGCGTGGGACCGAGTTCGGTGTTACTCGGGATCAGTGGCCACCACTGGGACACGTGGAACAGTGCACTGCGCAGCGGGATCCGAGTAGAGGCAAGTTGGACCTGTTCCGAGGTTACCGAGATTTGAGGTTGACCTCGAGGAACCCTTGGAGAGTAGGGCCCCGTGTAGGTTTGTGCGTTGGTGCACCAGATTGACAGGTCCAAGGTAATTTTCTCAATCTAATCGAGGTAGTATTAAATTTTAGAGGTTAATTGAAGAGGAATTGGAAAGAACAGAACAAATTGCTAAATTTAAATGCTTTGTATTTATTGAAAAACATCCCTCTAATGTTTAAATAAGAAAACCTATATTACCCAGAGGGTAAGTGTAATCACAAAGTTTGTCTACAACGTTAATTGAAACGCTGATGGAAACTTCATTAAAAAAGTATTGAAATTTGAAACAATATTTGAAACTCTTATTTTGAATTAAAAATAAAAATTTAAAAATAACTTACCCTTTCCAGGGGAAACTGGTGATAGATGAGAGTCTCGTTCCATTCGAAGCAGTTGGACAGTTCCGTTTGGCATATCTTGAAACCCCTGTAAGAAAAGTTGATGAGTTTGTGGTTGTCAACTTGTCATAACATATTAGGTCTCGCCACTAAATCAATTATAATGCATAGATAGCGTTAGTGTAAATAGTGCGATTTGGTAGCGAAACCCCATAAAGTCATTAAACAATAGGTCTCACTACCAAATCGTGCTATTTACACTATCGCCATCTATGCATTATAATTGGCAGCTTAACACTGAAATCCGTACAATTTAGCGGGGATATCTAATATTTGATGCTAGACTTACATTTCAGGAAGTAGAATAAGCTGTGCGTAAGCTTCATGTGCAGGCATCGTAGAATAGAGTGGGTGTTGTTCGAGTCCACGAGCGGAAATGATCATCACCGAGAGTTGTCGAATGTTGGGATCGAGGGTAACTTGGAGCAGGAGTTGTGCGTCGGTTAGGATGGTTGGCGGGGTGCTGGCCGGAAGTGGGGGTGTACTTGTCGTGGGGATTTGTGGAAGACGTCGACGTTGACCGGAAGTGGTCGGAGGAGGGGGAGGGGTGGCTTGCTTTGACGGTGTTGGTGAGTGCGACTTGGGAGGGTGAGAGATGCTCATTGTCGAGGTGGAGATCACAGCTGCAGCGGAACTCGGCCTAACTGGGGGATGTGCCGAACTGGCACTGGCAGTGGCGGTAGCACTGGATGAGGTAGCACCGGAAGTAGTAGTGGTTGCCAGCGATTTACGCCGTGCCGCATTGGGATCACACTTGACCATCGACTCCACGATCAACTCGACCGTATCACCAGAGGTGTCCATAATGTGACAAATCTGCTCATAGCTACAGTTGACCAGAGAACGGCCGTTCCACTCGAGAATCTTATCACCGGTCTTGAGGCCAGACTTGTCCGCCTGGTCATTGGGTTTGATCCAGGAAACAAACGCATAGAGCATGCCGTCCGCCTCGTTGAGTTTGCCTCCTGACAGAGCCAACCCGAAACCACGGGTCCGAGTGGAGGGATCGTTTTTGTCGCGATGTAACACCACTCGTTCGTAGTGAGTGACAATGCTCGCTGCTCTGGTCAACTGGTACTTCATTCTCTGCTGGTAACTGGTTTGTCCTGGGGCCTGAACCTGAACGGGTCCCGGCACTGGGGCGTGAGTCACCGAATTGGCACGTTCCTCGGCTCGTTTCTCAGCACTGGAGCTGGCACTCACGCAGGGTAGATCCTGATGCGAGCCGGTTACGTCTTGAACCTCGTCGATCACGATCCGAATATTCTCGTGTTCGGGTGCCGAAGCTCGGCGTGGCTGTTCCATTGGAATGTCCAATGAGTGTTGCGAGGATTTGCGTGAATGTGGCAAGTCGAGCATTGATCTAACAAGTAATGCAAAAAATATAGGAATAAACAAAACAAAAAATTAACACTTGGTTGAGTTTTAGAGATCACTTTTGACCCAAGGCATTTTTGACCATTTTTTAAAAATATGATACCATTGACAAAAAATTTTAAACTTTTTTATAGTTCTTAAAAATCAGTTAATTAAAAAAATTATTAATGTCGAAAATAGGTTAAGTTTTCAAGCCATAAAATATTTTTTAAGAGTATCAAAACACAACCTATCCGAGTGTTAATTAATTCTCTGTTAGGTTTCTCGAGTAATTTTTGACCCAAAACAATTTTTTACCAAAATTTTGTAAAAATATTTTGAAAGTTTTTTGACAAAAATCTAAAAAATTGAATTGAATTAGATTACAATTCAAATATTTCCTTTTTTCTCTCTTCTATTTATTGACTTTCTCTCTCTCTCTCTCTCTCTCTCTCTCTCTCTCTCTCTTTCTCTTCTCTGATTACCTCAGTTATAAGTTTTTTACAAATAAATTTTGCAAATAAACTTATTTTCTCTTAGAATTAAGTAATAAAAAACTTACTTTTATCAAATGATAACCTTAAGATTAAGTTCATTTTAAAACTTTAAACTATTTTAATTACTTTACAGAATTTTAACAATTTAATAAAAATGTGACAAAGTGAAAATGTGTGTATGTGTGAGAAAGAGAGAGAGAGAGAGAGAGAGAAAAGAGAGAAAGAGCAAAAGAGAGAGAGAGAAAGAGGATCAAACGTCAAGAATTTGTAATCAAGAAACTATACCGTTTCAAAAATTGTCAAAACAAATAAACATTTAAATGTTTTGAGTTCTTGGTGACATCTAATCTATTTCTAAGAATTTTCTTTTTTAAAAAAGTTAAAAGGTAAGTTTTAGTTGTAAGTTTGGTGAGAATTTTTTTCTCTCATTGACAGGTAAGTGTTTCTAAGAAGATGTCAAAAACAACCTTTATTTTGTTCATACGAAAAAATTTTTCCAAAAAATGTTAAAAGTGAGAGTTGAACTTAAGAGAAAATGATGACACTTCTTAGATTAGAGTTCCCGGATAGGAAGCAAGATAATTCTAAGAAATCATATGTCAAACTTTTTTCTTTTATGGAATCAACCTGAAATCAACCTAACTAACTTTTGTGTCTCTGTGTGTGTGTGTTCCTAATTTTTTACGACAAAAATCCAAAAACATTTATTTGATAACATTTTTTTCATTTTCTGGGTTTGACAGAAAAAATGAAAGTACAAAACTTTCCATCGTATCTACTATAGTTGGCATCATTATTATTATTATTATTTGGATCTGGTGAGGTGAGGTAACTTTCCATATAAAGCAAATAGATGACTATCAAGGTTCATTTTTTCCACCTCTTCTTCCTGTGTGTGTGTAAGAAAAGTTTCTCTTCTACTTCTCTTCTCTTCTGACATTAATATATCTTGTTTTTTGGTGTGTGTGTGTGTGTCAAGTAATTTCCGAGGTATTTTCCTCTTTAGCGTCTATACCGTCTGCATTTAGGGTGTGTTTGTGTTTGTTGTGGCATCGGGTTTTGTGGGTTAAATTAATTCTCTCTCTCTCTCTCTCTCTCTTACTCTCTCAATCTTCTCACTCTCTATCTTTTCTCTCTTTCTCTCTCTCTCTCTCTCTCTCTTACTCTCTCAATCTTTTCACTCTCACTATCTCTCTATCTTCTCACTTTTTCTCTCTTTATTTCTTCTCACTCATTCTATCTTATCTCTCTCTCTCTCTCTCTCTCTAATCTCTATCTTCCTACTCTTTTTCACTCTTTTCTTTCTTTTTTATTTTAACTCAAACTTATTTTATTTGTCTCTTAATAATTTCTGATCTCTGTCTCTGTCTCTCTCTCTCTCTCTCTCTCTCTCTCTGTGTGTGTTTTTGTCTTTCTCTTGTCTCTGTTTTTGCAAAATTTTTTTCGTGATAAATCAAGTTTATTTTCTCCTTTCTGATTCTCTGTCCCACTTTTACTGTTCTTGTCACTGTCTCTCTCTCTCTCTTACTCTCAATCTCACTTTCACCCTCTCTCACTTTATTTCTCTCTCTCTCACTCTCTCTCTCTCTCTCTCTCTCAGTCTCTCAGTCTCTCACTCTCTCTCTCCCAGTCTCTCTCTCTCTCTCTCTCTTACCCTCTTTCACTCTTTTTCTTAGTCTCTCTCTTTCTCTCTCAACCTCTTTCTTAATCTCTTACACTCTCTCTTTCATTCACTCTCTCTCTCTCTCTCTCTGGAAGTACACGTGGAAACCTACCTAGACGGTTCGACGGGTATTTGCGGAAGCGCCCGTCCCGTAGAGCCACGACGATTGTAGCAATCCTTGGTGGAAAGATAGTGGCCCGAGGCATTGCTCACATCGACCAGCACCGAGGGAATCGATCGTCTCTGCACGGCCAGCGAAGAGTAAGTCAACCCCAGCATGTCCGAGTCGGCAGACTCCCTCGGGGACCTCGAATACTCCGAAGACGGTGTCAAACTGTCCTGCGGTGGACTGTACCGGAAGTCACTGTAATCGGAACTCTCCGAACTCCGCTGTTGGCGTGACCCGTAGAATGCTTCGGGTCCACCCGCCGATCGGCTAAGGGAGCCAGCCTTACGTCCCAGTCGCCACCACCGTGCGCTGACCATTGGATTCACTGGGCCCTTGATGGTGGGTGGGGTGGTACTGCTGCTACCCCCTCGACCGTACGGACTATAAGAAAGACTTTCTCCCCCGGGACCAATCAGCATGGCACCTTGTAGTGAACCGCGTGGTTGCATCATCATCGTCGCCGACGGACCCGAGGGTTGACTTGAGGAAGCACCGGGTGGAAAACCGAAAGTGGGTCCGTTGTTGCCCGTCACTGTGATTGGTGGCGCCGAGAAGACACTGTCGTCCTGAGAGGAGAGTCCAGAGAATCAAGTTAAGGTCATTATAAATGGAAAAAAAACTTTTTAACGGTAAAAATTTCCTATGCACTTAAACTTAATTAAAACTTCTTTTTTGCTTAGCTTAACCCAGGTGCAAAGAAGCAGAAGATGGGTTTCTTAAGAAAATTCCCAACAAGAAAGTTTTGGCACAAAAACAATCTTTTTGTGCCAACTATACTCTCCCGCTACTTACCTTATTCACGGAGGAGTAGTTAACCATGAGCTCATCATCCGAGTTGTACATCGTGTGAAGTTGTGCTGTCTTTTTCTTTTTCTTCTTGGTACTCCTCTGTCGTTTGATAGTTTCGACGGGGACCGAGGCCAGTGTGCCATGAGAAGGCCCACCGATGAAGTACTCTTGGTAATCCGGCGACGCTTGTGAACCGCCATTCTTAACACGATTCATCTTTCGTGTTCGCTTCTTACTGTAGAATCCGTTTGGCTGATCAGGCGAGAACACCGAACGGTTGGCAATAAATCCCTCACCATCTTCGTCCTCCTCGTCAAACTCATCATCCTCCTCATCCTCTAAGTCTTCATCCTCATCGTCATCATCATCACTAAGGAGTTCTTCGTCATCGGACAACGAGTAGATTCGAGTACGATTACCACTGCCCGATGGTGACAAAGTGGGTTGACTTGAAGGGGTTTGAGTTTGAGTGGATGGCGTTGGCACTTCCGGTTGGGATGGCACCGGACTCAGTGCCGGGTGAGCGCTCATCTTTCGGCACGTGGTGGTCACGGTTAGCACCGGTGGCACAAAGGTGGTGTTGTTCGGGGTGCTGTGATCGAACGGTCGGCGGGGGGCTAGGTCTAGGGAACTTTGTCGTGCCGGTTGCAGTGCTTCCATTGCCGAGTTTGGCCGTTGGTACTCGGAGAAGGACAACTTCCGCTTGGTGTTGGTTGGCGAGGTTGCGGACAGAAAACCGGGACCCGATGAGCCTGGCGGACTGGGTGTTAGAAGGGGAGATTTGGGAAGTGGTGTAGAAAGCGAATTTGTTGTAACGGTGGTAGATTGACCAAAAGTGCTACTAGGGTGAGAAGTACTAGCGGTGGGCGTGGTTGAGCTTCCGCCGGAAGTGGTGATCAAAATCACATGTGAGCCACGACGGCGACAGAAACTGCACATCCAGTACTGTTTGTTATGGTGTGGTAAGAAAATAATCGGGTTAGACAAATCGGGTTATTAGAGATTAGTTTATCTAGATATATATTTCAAAATATATAAACATTCCATTCATGTCAATGAGATTAGCAAGACTAACAACACTGTTAAAAAATACTGTCCGGTTATAACTCAACACATTAACCCTTTCGCTTCCAAAATCGCTATTGGGACGTATGTGTCATTCAATTAGCGATATAAGGCTTATCTTTTACTGATAATCTTTAGGATTAAAGGGTTAAGCAGGTTTGGAGTTATAACTCGACAAGTCTTTGTGTAATAGACTTTCGATTTAAAAATGTAAGTTTATTTAAAGCAGGCATTTTGGAAAATCAACGTTTATAGGCTAACCCAACATTAAGTCTTTGTAATAGACTCTCAATTTTAAAAAAATGCAAGTTTATAAACCGATATTTTGAAAAATCAACGCTTATAGGCTGAATTTAAAAAATTGTAAGGTTATAACTTATAAGCCAACTTTTCTTAAATTGTCATCTTAAAAACTGGTATTTTTGGAAATTGTAAGATTATAACTAGAAACGTCAGCTCAATGTCAGGTTATAACCAGACAGTATTTTTAACTGTGTAGTTTATCTAGATATATATTTCAAATATATATAAAATATAAACATTCCATTCATGTCAATGAGTTTTGCAAGACTAACATTAACTATTTTAATATTTTTGTTGCCTTTGATATTTGATTTGGAAATGTATGATTTATTAATGGAAACTATAATTGCAAAACAATTACTGCAAATTGTTACATCTTAATAAATGTTTAACGTGAATCATTAACCCAAGATTAACATTTTTTGTTTTTGTTAGGCCTGTGTTTGCTTTCTCTCTCTCTCTCTCTCTCTCTCTCTTCTTACTCTTACTCTATAGTATTTCTCTTGATTTTCATCTTCCGCCATTCTCTCTCTCCGTCTTCTTTACTCCTCTGAAATTAGTAAACTCTTCCATCTTATTAAATGGGCTTAATTATGGAAAAGTTTTTAAGCTTTCAGTAATGGAATTTTACACTTTTTTCAAAGACCCTTCTTAGAAAAAATTCCAATAATTTTTTTCTTTAATAAATCCAAATTACACTAGTAAAAATTAAAATAGCGTGCCTTGATTATTAATTTTTTTCTTTTCTTTTCTTTTGTAAGTTTTTTCCAAATTAAAAATTTTTAAATATGAAAAATGAATATCTCACTTGAAGAAAAATGGAACGCTTGAGTTCTAGAAGAAAAATCTAATTATTTCCGGTTCAACATAAACTGACTGGAACAGTTATGCTTGAACATTTAAGTTTAGCCGGCACAGAATTTTTTCCATTGGATATTATCCAAATATCTCAATCTAATCAAAACAAATTTAATCAAAATTAATCTAATCTAAACAGAATAATTAAAGTAGTTAATTAATAATTAATTTAGTAAAATTGCGGTAGTACTTCGAAATTTGCAAAATTGTAAATTGTTTGAAAAATTTGCGATTTAGTGGATTTATTTTGTAACAAATTTTTAATTTTGCATTTTTAACAATTTAAAATTTTTAAATTTTCAATTTTTTAGTGTGTAGTGTGTTAGAACAACTATTTTTATTCTTTAAAATTTTTACAAGAGGGACGGAGCTAAGTTCGAATTCCGAATCAAATTGATAGAGAATTCGAAGATTTATGTACAAAATTCGAACCGAATTGGAATAAAATTTGAATCATAGCAAAGAAAGTTAGATTCGAATCGGTAAAGAATTCGAATCACAACAGTGAAAGTTAGATTCGAATCGGTAAAGAATTCGAATCACAACAGTGAAAGTTAGATTCGAATCGGTCACAACAATGGATTCGAATCGATTAAGCACAGTGGAAGTAGCGTAACTCTCATAGTACAAAATCGTAGATGGCACAATACCAAAAAAATGACTGAACATTAAACATAGGACATAGGACATAGAACAGAGAAAACCACGACCATATTATTCATTAATATATAGGAGATTTTTTGTCTATTTTAGCAAACATTGAGTACTAACCTTAGACTCCTCGCGGGAGCTATAGCTGGAGCAATCGTCACAGACTAGCTCACGGCAGTTGGAACATCGATGAGCACTCTCGTTCTTCATGATCACCTTGCGACAGATGCGACAGAAACCGGTGGCATCGGCGGACATAATTGCGGACGAACGTCGTCTGTGGACGGCTGCGGCCACCGGGTCCAACAGGTTGGTGGAGAGGTGGGACACACCGGAAACGGGTGAGTTGGTGATGAGCAATGGACCTTGCGAAGTGCTATTTCCGCTTCCGCCATTTCCGCCTGGGTCTGGGTCTTGAGGTAACATCGGGAAGGGGGAAGGGGGGAGAGGTGAAGGCTTTTGGTTTGATGAGTTGGGGCAGGAGAGATGATAGGTAGAAACGATAGATAGATTACCTTACCTCGGGGCGAAATTTAGACTATAGAGTCTCCTCTTCCTCATAACCGCACGTTACAATTTTAAAATATGCACAGTTGGCATAATATAAATAAAAATTAAGCCATAAACAGATGGCACAAAAAATAGAAAAGAAATATATCAAAGAAGCAAAAATATACACATATTTACGGGTAAATCTGCATACATTAACGTAGAGAATATTATTACAAACAAAGAAGAAAAAAATATATTTACGATAGTACAGACAAGCGTACATATTTTTATATGATTTTGGGTGTGATATCAACAGATAGTTATTCCTTTTTGTGGGGCAAAAATTGAAGATATGACGCTTTTCTTTATTGAAAATAAAACCCTCTTCGGGAAAATTCCAACACTGGAAAGGGGGCGTGAAAAGAAATGCGGAACCTACCGTTACTGCAGCTGGGGGGCAGAATATGATAGTTTAATCAATAAGAATAAAAAAAATAAATGTTGATAAGAAAATAATACTAATGATGACAGAAAGGAGAAGAAAAAATATGTAGGTATACACATGGACGTATGCATACATTCTCATACGCACAAATAGAGATATGTAAAGAAGGAAAGCCGAGCGGGTTAGCCTGGTGGGTAGCGTGCTCGCCGGCTAACCCAAAGGCCGCGGGTTCGAATCCCGCCCAGGGCAAGGTTGTTCTGTTTGTCCAGATGGGTTTTTCTATGACGTGTAGAGGTGCGAAATGACCATAGCTGTCGAAACACCCTATAAAAACGAAAATACTACTACTAAAGAAGGAAAGAGTGGGGGTGAGATTTTTAATTCCCGGAGTGAGGGAGGG
>WURS02423302.1:0-16590 GCA_011762765.2 Rhinocypha anisoptera
ATTTTTATTTTTACATTTTATTCTTAAAATAAAATTTATTTAAATAATTAAAGAATTTAAATTTAATATATTTTGATAATTAAAAAATTTTTAATAAGTTAAAATTTAGTGAAAATAAAAAATAGAATTACAAGGCAAAAAAATCAAATATAATTTCATGTCATTTTATTTTAATAAACAAACATGATTTTATAACGTCAAAATAAAATTTGATTTTAAAAACTCAAGAATTTAATTTACTAAAAAAAATTTTAATAAATATTAAGTTAAATTAAAAATATAAAATTACAAATAAAATAATAAAATCATACAAAATAAATACATAGCAAAAAATACATGAGATCAAGTGCGTGAAATTTTGAAGATAAAAGAAGCAGCAAAAATAAAGATGTTGATCCAAAGAAGAGAAACAAAAAAGCCTTGTTGCACCTCGAAGTAGACCAAACCCCAGCCTCGGCTGATCATGGCACGCATCGCGTTGATTGGCAAGGTTTGTGGCAAAAGGTAGCTGAAGTGACGGAGAAATGGATGCATCGCTTCCACAGGCCAAACAGTGCCAGACAGTAAGAGGTTCGGGAAGAAACTGCCCATTGCCAACATAGTCGCGGTGTTTTCGTCCTCGGTCACTGCGGACACCAAAAGGCCAAACGACATGCCACAAATACCTTGAAGTACAGTCATCACGAGAATCAGGACAAATTCGCCGTGGTAGGGAATCTGGAAGATCGGGAAGACGCACAGCATTAAGATTGCCGATTGACCAAACAGAATTAGACTCTGCGCCATGAGTTGTGCTATTAGAAGTTGAGCGTGCGAAGCTCCAGCTACCAGACTGCGCTCGATGAGACCTTGCTTGCGTTCCACCACGATAGTCATTGCTGTTAAGGGAATTGCGGCCAGAAATGCAATGCTTAGAAGTACGCCCGGTGCCATGAATTCGGTAAAACTTGAACCTTGTGTTCCATAGATAGGCTCGGCTAGTCGAATCGGAAAGTCAACCAAGGCACGGTTTGAACCCACTTCATCAAGATAATCGCCGGCAACCTCTTGAAATGCTTTGATTACATTTTCATAAACAGTCAACACTTTGATGTGATCTGCAAAACAAACAATAAGTTATTGGAATACAATTAAAATAGTTTCACTTACTGGACATGTCAGGATAGATGTGGATAGTCGAGTGATTGAGAGTTGTTTCGTCTACATCTCCAAGTAACATGAGACGTTCGTGGAGCGAGTTAGTGAATTCTCTATTGATGGTAATGGCAGTAGCAGCTTGACCCGTGCGAACCATATCCAATGCTTTGTCCTGGCTCAAGCATCGCAATGGGTAAAACGTGTCACTTCGCGTCAAGGCGTCTACTAAACCAGTAGTAACGTTGGATATGTCGCCGTTGTAGATGGAAACAGGAATATTGCGCAAATCACGTCCAATGCAGGCACAAAAGAGAATCACCTGAATGGTTGGTATCAGCAACTGGAAGAGCAAATAGCCCGGACTCCGACGCACTACACATAGGTTTTTTCTTAGCATGGCATTCATCTGCTTGAAGTAGTGGCCGGTGCTCGATGGCTCGTGAGGTGCCACTTTCTCTACAGATACGTCAAACTGCTCCTTATGTAACACTGAGTCGGCATCGCTGAGAGAACCAGATTCTATGCTTAACACTGTCAACTTATCTAGTAACTCAACATTCTTGCTGTCTTGGTGATGACATAGTTGGAGAAAGACGTCCTCGAGATTGGTCATTTGATAGCGATGGGTGAGTATGCCTGGCGAGTCCTGGGTCAGAAGACGCCCATTACGCATCAAACCGACCAGATGTGCCCCGTTGGCTTCTTCAATGTAGTGTGTAGTGATGAGCACAGTCATGGATTCCGACTCAACCAGCTGACGAAGATAGCGCCAAATAGCTTGTCGAAGCAATGGGTCCACGCCAACCGTAGGCTCGTCAAGCAGCAACAGAGGTGGCTTGTGGATTAGGGCTGTAGCCAGCGAGACACGACGCTTTTGTCCTCCACTCAATGCGGCCACTTTTCGGCTCGGGTCAGGCAAAGCCAAGAAGTTGATGAGAAAATAAATGCGCTCATCCACTTGTGTAGGCTCGAGGTCATAAAGAGTGGCAAAGTACCGAAGTGTTTCAGCAATAGTTAACTCGCCTTGAAGACAGATGTCCTGTGGCATGTAACCCACAGCTCGGCCCGGCACATGCGAGTGACGTGATCCTGGTTGACGACCAAACACCAGCACACGGCCCGAGTCATAGTGGTTGGTCCCGAGGAGACAACGAATCAAAGAGGTTTTGCCACAACCAGAAGGTCCGAGAAGGCCAAAGATGTTTCCACGAGGCACTTTCATTGAGAAGTCACGAAGAATAGGATGGTCCACCTTGTAGCTGAGACAGAGGCGGTCGATACGAATCGCCATTGAGCCAGAAGTAATTGAAGAAGTTGACATAATAAAATGAGTGACGAGCCGATGTAGTCCAAGTCGATAAAGTAAGAAGAGGTTGATGAGGTCGATGTGAAGTGGTCAACAGCAAGATGCGGTGTGTGCTAATCTTCGGCAAGTACAGCTCCTTTTATAATGCCATCAAACCCACTACTAATGCCCCCTAGACCATCAAATGTGCCTTGATCACTCATAGTTTATCGAGATTAGTTTTGACCACTGTGTCACCAAACACATCTTTAGTGCCACCTAGGCCATCAAAGGTATCTTGATTAATCATGGTTCACCGTGATTAGTTTTAATCACTGTATTGCCAAATATACAAGTGGTGCCACATAGACAATCAAATGTGCAATGGTTAGTTTTGACCGTTATGCAACTAAATCAGTAAAAGGCCTTTTGTCGATTTTCTTCTCATTCATATTTCGCGCCAAGCTAAATACTTTTCTCTGATTGGTTGATTTACACTGAGCATGCGTCTTAGTAACTGGTTGAGAGGAAAATCGGCAAAAAAAGTTTTTCCTGCATTATAGATGCCACACGCGCCACCATGATTTCTCACTCAAGTTACCATATAATAAAATATTTTAATAATAAAAATAATATAAATTTTTAATAAAATATAAAAAATAAATAATAAAACCAGTTTATATAAAGAAATAAACAGTAAAAACCAGTTTTACCAAAAAAGAAAATTACCATAAACAATTATCTAAAAGTTCATAAATAAACAAAACCCATGTGTCAATAAAATTTATTGGTGACACTTAATTCACTTCGTTAGAAGTTATAATTGTTTTGAGCAGCAAAGGCATAGTACACGCACTGTGGAAACAATCTGCAATAAATTATTTGAAATGGCAATCTCTTCAAGGTTCTCTTCTACCAAGTTTTGTTTTTTATGCACGAGTTTCGCCAATTGTCATGATGTGAATGACAATAGTCCATAGATTGCACTTCATAACTAGCATAGTGAATAGCCAATTTTCATAATGCTTGCCTCTCATAATTGCAGTAATAAAGATGGCATTAGTTTATTATTTTCATCTTATTCAATTCGAATAGACATTTTAGTTTTATTATTATTTATATAATGCCACTCAATGATGAACTTAAATTCTATTTTTGTTTTGCTAGTGCTATAGAACATATGTGTCTTACTTCACAGTGCGAGATATTAATAATAGGCAGATAAAAAAATTTATTGTATGTGATTTGATTACATGTCATTTAGTACAACAAGTTTAAGTAGAAATTACTTAAAGAATTAACTTCATTGCCATTAGATAATTGAGTTTATTGAGAAAATAAGAAATGAAAGCTAGAATAGTATGAAGGATAAAAAAATAAAAGTTGAGTCTATAGCAGTCTCTGGATGCAATCAAGACTCTTCAAAATAAAATAAAAAATCAAAGAAGCTTATGGCGCTGAAGTCTGTAATACATAAAACAGGGAAATATTTCACATTAAACGTTGACGGAAAAATTTTTATTAGTTAGTTTTATTTTTATTTCACCAGCGCAGGCACTGTGGATGATGAAATGAGTAAAGAGGAAACAAAAATAAAAGTAATGTGCCGACGTGTACCGAAACGCGATGGCTTTGTGCCTCAGACATATATATAGAAAGACGAAAAGGAAAGCAGGATACCTCTCTTATGCCTGCTTCTACTTCTGCCACACGAATAGTGCGAGTGGCACAGCTATTACTTGCTTGCTTGCCGAATGAGCCAGTCTATTGAGTAGCACCACTCAGTGTTGGAGAGAGACTTAGCAAGAGAGTCGTAGCAAGAGAGTCGACCAGTGCCAACTCTCGCGCTTGACAACAGACGACTTGAGTCACACCCGGACCAGTAGACATTTGCACACTTATCTGTCGAAGTGTTTCAACAACTTCGCACACTAACCAGTTCAAAGTTGTCGAGGAGTTTCTTCTTTTCAACATATTTTCAAAATATTATCATTGAAGAAATGGCTGAAAACGGTAAGTGATTAGTTCGCATAATCATGAAATTTTAACATTAATAAGTTGCATTTGATGTAAAATATAGGAAGTTATTACCGTATTTACGGAGTAAATAACCTTGGGTTCAAAAATAAACAAGGTCAGCGCGTGCTCTGTGCTACCGTTTTCTGGGAACCATTGCTCTATGAATACGACAGAAATGACAGATCAATTATACGTTACTGTGGAGAACCAAACCAAGTATTTAACGAACCGGAAATGACCAGTCGATGTAAAATCACTTCTGAAATTAGCCTGCTTGATCCTGACGTTGTTGGTCGCAATCATCATGGTTTGTACATGTGTATACCCTATCACGCTACTCTAACATTGCTTTCATTGTTTTGGTTTTCACAGATAGATGTTTTGCTTGGATTAATGACACTTCATGTGTAAGTTACAGTAAATTCCAATTTTAACAAAATATAATTTGTTGACCTAAAAATGAACATTTGTTTATTTTAATTTATAACTAGTTATAAAAGTTTATTTTAACAAACTTTTATTTGTAAACAGAATTGCCCGTTCTATTCGAGAGACGATTGGAAAAATGTGGCCCGAGCACCCGAAGCCGAGGTTGTTACTTGTTTTAATCACACTTATTTTTTGTTTTTATAGCAATATATTTAATAATTTTTTATTGTTTTCTCAGGAATTGGTTGCATTCTCTACTACAGACGAAAACTTTGTATATGGAATTTCAAAACACTTGTACGAGACTGTGCGTGTGGAAGAAAACGGAGAGATGGTTGAGAAACGAGTTCTCAAGTTTCTCAAAGAATGGTATCCTGAGGTTATTCGATTTTCACAGCTTCCCCGCAGTTTGCAGTTGAAACTGAAAGCAGGTTTTACTTTTTCGTGTGAAAAAAAGCTTGATATCTTCGATACCTGTGTGGAGTATTTTCCAGATACCAAAACGTCTCGTGAGATGCCTGCTTCTGAGTTTAACCAAGAACTAACTGCGTATCTCAGAAGGAATAATTTGCTGTAAACTATGCGTAAAAACACCTAACCATAAATCTGAATAACATTCAAATATCTGTTTGCACAATTTTATTTTAAAATTATATTTTCTAAAAATTAACAACTAACACAAAATTTTAATCACAAATTATCTATGTATTTGTTTGTGTATTTTATTTTGTTATTATTTACTAAACTTAATATAATTTACTATATATTTTACAGATTTCTATTTTTTCAGTTATAAACCATATACAACACATAATATTTGTTTTACTGTATTATTTGAATGTTATATGTTTTGCTTTGAAGGTGTTTTAAATACAAAATACAGTAATGTGAAAACAACGTTCCACAAAAACCTTTAGTTTTTCCTTAGCTTGTCCACACTGTTTTGCTTTACATAACAAAGACATTGTTGTTCAGTGTCAGAACCAAAAAAGCACGATTAACACCTGACCAGTGCTCACATATTTGGGTATTTTGCTTACCCATTACAAAATACATGTGTGTTTTTAAGCATACTTTGTGAATTTTTCCTGTTCCAGCTTTTGTAAAGTTGACACCAATACAATATAATTTCATGTTATTTTAAACACATAACTATTCTTTTTATTTAAAAATCATTTTTAATCCTGTCAATTAATTATTACTATTTTCCACACTAAATTCTCCAACAAAGTAGTCATTGTTAACATTTTTCAAGTCAATGTATAATGGTTGTTCATTTTTAAACATGATACTGATTTTCTTTGTTGTTTACATGATTTTCTTGATTCTTAAATATGTCTGAATTGTGAACTCTCCTACTGTAGTTTCCTCTCTCTAGTTTATACTTCAACTTGGACATCTCTCACGCGCAATACCAGCATTCATGAAGAGGTTACAAATGAGATGTTTGCAACGCATCCTCCGTGTTTATCAATCTATTCAAGTGAATTTCCAACTTTATCTTTTTTGCCATGCCTGTTTTATGCAGCCAATTCGCTATTCTCGCTATAATTCGACTCCATTTCTTTGCGTTACTCAAGAAACCGGGACTCGGACAATTTGACTTTTGCGCTTTCTAGGTCTGCATTCTCAAGAAATTTGCAACCTACAGACGTCGATGAAGACAACTCAACTTTCTTCTCTATTTTTGAAAATATATTGTTTTCATTCAGTTTTTGTTTTGTGTATTTGACTTTACTTTACATAGCGCTTAGAAGCTTATTTTAAAATAACTCCTGTAAACCTAAAAATAATAATAGAAAATTTGTTCATTTTAGTAATAGTTTTTTGTAATTTCTTTAGTTTTTTATCACAGAACAATTATGTTTAAATTGTAGTTTTAATTATAATTCTAAATAAATTTCTAAAGTTAATTAAAAAAATATGTTGCGAGTGTATTTGCATTTTCTTTGACAGTTGCAGCTCGGTGAGGTCTGCCTTGATTGTTTGATCTCAGCGTAGCTTAGGTCGGCCTCTCGGTTGCTTTCACTTGACCTTTTTATCTAGTACATCTGGCTATGTGATCGTGTGAAGCTTTTTGGACATAGCCATACCATCTGAGCCGTTGCTCACGAATTTTGTTCTCAATTGGTACTACCGCTAAATCAGCTCGCACCTTCTCGTTAGGGACATTATTGAGTCTAGTGATGCTTATTGAGAATCTGAGAATCTTTATCTCCACCACTTTGATGGCCTGCTTGGCGACTTTAGTGTCAGGACGGCACTCGCAGCCGTAGAGCGCTACTTGCCGCACTACCGTCTTTTAGACTTTAAACTTGAGACGGCGAGGCATCTTTTGGTCACAAAGGACTTCACGCCGCTCTAATGCGATTTCGTGTGTCTGCTTCTGGGCCTCCATTTTGGTAGATAGTGTAACCTAGGTATTTAAACTGTCGAGTTTTGAGCAGGGAATGCCGTTAATTGTAATCCAGCTTGAGTTTGCACTGTTGTAGGCAAGGTATTTCAACTTTTTAACATTGAGTTTTAATCTATGACGGCTGAGTGAGTGATTTCACGCTTAAACTTTAGCCTCAAGTTTTTGCAGATTTGTATTTGCCATGTCGTCTGCGTATAGTAGAGTCCATGGAAGCTTTGTTTGGATTCTGCTAGTAGCCGTGGCCGGCCGCACACTTCACTCTACTGTTTGTGTTTACGTAGAGCGCTTTGACTATGTTGACTAGATGTTGACTAGACTTGTTGTTTTGGGTCGAATAATGGTTTGGAATTGACATGAGAATTTATCTGGTTAAGTTGCATTATATAACAAGGTTGTGACAACTAGAAAAGAGTGAGATTGTGAGTTGTTTATGTGACAGAGGTTTCCACCGTGGGGAGGGTAGATTGGGTTGAAAATTGGAATGTGGGAGGTTGGGGGAAGGCAATGTGAAGTATATTTTAAGATTTCTCACATTTCAAATATTGGTCTTAATAAATTTACAAGTACCCATTTAGTACGTATTTGATATATGCAACAAACGCTTTTTTGATTATCGACAACGCAGTACTTAGGGATGATTTTTGCACAAAAACTTATTATAATATTAATGAGTAAATAAACTAGATGACGCCACATGTTTTAAAACCAGAGTTTTCCCACTTAAAAATTTCTAAAATCGGCTTAACCAGTGTTCACAATGTTTGTTACATCTACTTTTGAATGCGCAAACCAAATCATTAAAATTAAAAAAGTAGTTAACCAAATCAGTAGTTGGTTGGTAAAGGCGTGCACGCTAGTTGATGTAGGTCGAATGCATCATTTAGAAAAACGCCGAGTCAATCAATGTTCAATAACATTATCAGCATCAAACGAGTTGAACTGTTTTTCCTGTTGACACTAAATTTATCTGTGTTTAGTAAACTTGCAGTGTTTATGCGTATTTAAAAATGAAAATATATTGTCAATTAAAATGTGTTATTTATGATAATTATTTTTAGTTTTTCAACTCAGATTTATTTATATAGACAACGAAGCAAAGGTGACCACAATTTTGGTAGTGATTTCCTGGTACAAACACTTTAAGCTTGTCAACCAGCATTTTCCGCCAACATTTCCACTCATGTCAATCGCATGCCACCCCAGACTTCGACTCGGATCCACCGACTTCTTTGTGATCATTATCATTTTTGGGTGCCTATTTCAATATCAGGCTCTCCCTATAGGCCTACTGGAGACCACTATGCGCATCTCGCTCTAGCATGTTAGTCAACAATGATCCCAACGTCTCCTATCGTTTTCGGGTTTCTCGTCGTTTTTCCCGACCTTAATCAGACCCCGAGCATGCGAGGTTTTTCTTGCAGGCTGCCACAAATGACGCATTGGCTTGAGATCGTGGCAATACGATGCGAATGCTTCTAGGCTAATGTTGCTGCTAGTCCTTGACGATGTTCAGTGACCAATAGATGTAGAACTAGAGGCTAAGTGGTATCCCACTTCTGCCACCATGTTGCGATCAACACCGGATTTAATGTAATCAATTGATATCTACAGTAGAAGATGGTCTTCACTATTAGAAATTTATTTCCACAATATCGTGGAAATAAAAAAGTGCCCCACAATATCACGGGTTCTATTTCCATTATAAGGTGGAATTTAGAAATTTATTTCCAAGATATAGTAGAAATATAAAATGCCCCACAATATCACGGATTCTATTTCCATAAAAGAGTGGTTTTAAAACCACTTTCCTATGGAAAGCCGGTATGGTTCTTTATATTTCCACCTTATAATAGAAATAGAACCCGTAATATTGTGTGGCACTTTTTATTTCCACGATATCGTGGAAATCAATTTCTAAGAGAGATTAGAAAACGCTAGGAGTAGTGGCTTTATACCCAATCCAGAGTATTGTTGCTAACTACAACAGTATAAATATTGTATTTTAAAAAATTTATTTGAGCTTATTTTGCTATTTGTAGTACAATTGAAAAACTATAAAATATAAATTATTAAAAAAAATTTAACCAATTAACAATCAGCACTTAATTCAAAAGAATTAATAAATATATCAAAAATAACATTGGAATAAATTCTGTTCTAATTATTGGGAAAATGTGAAAGTCTAAGTCATTATCAATAGCAGAATCAAAGTTGATAACATTTCACAACCTTGTGTAATCAATAGCTATTTGGCATTGACAACGGGCGTAGTCTTGGTTTCATCTTCGGTTCCCTCGATTGCTTCACGATTTGAGTCCGATTGATGAGCAAAAATTCGGCCCAACTGAACCAAGTTGGTAATTGCAACAAAGAAATTGACCGAGAAGAGTGAGTAGTTCTTTGGGATAATCACAACCGAATATCGAGACCAGATAACTCCAGTAAAGAAGAGTGAAGCTGTTACAATCAATCCGTTTAACAAATTAAATTAATTGAATACTTGTAAACATGTAACATACTGGTTTGTCCTGCCGACAGTCTTTCAACCGGACGCGCCAAATCGGAAAGACCAGCAATCACTAAGCCCTGTATTTGAAAAAATAATATTTAATTTAAGTAAGTTATTTAAGCCAATTTTACAAACCCATTTCATTGCTGGAGCCCAGAAGAAGATGGTTTTTGGGCCAGCCGGATGTTCCCAGAGTGGCCGTAAACGACCCGGCACAACTCGGTCCACCGAGGTAACTAATGCACGATACACCACCGACATTGCTTGAGATAAACCTTCTGATTACCGAGTGATTAAAGAATAGCTCTTATATATATTGATTTTTTTAACAAAAGCTAAGTTTAGCCAACTAAGGGAAAAAAGTTTAAGGTTAACTTGCGAACACCGAGAAACTAAAGACAAACCAAGACGTGGTGTGATGTGCACTATCGACAGTGGCCGTTGAGGAAATAAAACTCGTGAGCCGGGTAGTGGTGAGTGCTCTAAAAGTAGTATATTAAGAGAGTTTGTCAAGATAAGACGCGTAGTTTGATGTGTGGATGATATTACCAGTACATACCGATGTGGAGAGTGAAAGGGAGAGAAGGAAAAAAGGTAGACTCACGCGTTGGTTGTATGAGTTGTGCTGTGGCATCGGAACCCCGTTTTCCTGATTATGGTTGAAGGTTGGAAGAATGACGGCACGTCACGATCACGCGAGACATTGAGTAAGAGAGAAAGTGAAAGAGAGAAAGAGAGAGAGAGAGAGAGAGAGAATAGAAAAGCGACATACATTGGCCAACCATTGGCAAAGCGGCATCATTGTCATTGCCAAGTACGCCCTTGTGCAAATCATAACAACAAAGACGACACTCACACAAACTGACTGCCCGTTTCACACAATGTGGCCACACACTGACCACGTGTTAACTCACATGTAAAGTTGCAATTTTTAAACTCACGCCACTTGTCTTTTCCGCCTTCCCCATTTCTACTCATGACTTGAGCAGAAAAAATTCTAAAAATAATACACTATTCTCTTGATCATAATCCATCACTCATGATGAGCGTTTAAACGGTGACACTTGCATTTCACGCACTCACACATCTACATTTAAGTATAATGCATCATAAGCGCGCACATACTTACACTGGGTGCATCACAAGATTGTTGTGTTTCTATCTTGCCCAAGTATCAAGCCACACAACACACTATTTATCTTCATTACTAACGAATGTACCTATTATCAAGTTTGCATGTTAATGAGGAAATATCTAAATGATGAGATCATGTACTATTTGAGTACAGTCTCAAACATAAACATAAACAATTTTTTCGTTAAAACGTGTAAATTATTAAACAATGTTTTATTTAAAATGGCAATTTTATTATTTTAGTTTTAAGTTTTAAGCATTTTCAAATGTTTTTCTAAATAAGCAAAAACTTTATTAAATCTGATAGTTTAGTGAACCGTTCCGGACTTTCATAGAAAAGTGCACGCCATGGCCTTTGAGTAAAAACTAAAAATCAATTTTTTGGCTAAACACATTATTTATAGTAAAAAACCTTCGAAAAGTATTTTAAAAATAAGAATTGGATAGAGTAATAAAATTTTTAAAAAATTGAATGTTTTTTAGTAAAAATTACATAAAAACGTTTATTTTCCATTATTTTGAGTTTTAAATAATGATAAAACAAATGTCAATTTGACAATATTGCCTTAACAATAGAAACTTGTATTTTTGTTTTTAAATAAGCAAAAATACTAAACTTTTAAAATTAAAATTTAAACATGCGAAATTGGTTTCAAGTTTTTCTTTTGAGGCCACTTTTCAATAAAAATCCAGTATGGTTTTTTATTTACCTATTTTAGGCGAATTAAATATTATTATAAAATTTTAATTATGATATTTATGTAAGTAAATAAAAATCTAATTTAATTAATTTACTTTCCGTAAAAATTAGATTTTAAGTAAATATCAAATGAATAAATAAAATGTTATATAAATGTTACATAAGTGAGGTGAGTGACCACTGGCTAATCGGAATCTTAGGAAAACCAGATATAAGAGTGCAATAAGTATTTGCTCAAATATCAACTCTATGATTAAGTATAGTACATTTTTAACATGACACATGCAATATAATAAAAAAGATTTAAAACATGCGAACATTCACCTCTACCTTTTTCTCGTTTTCTTCTCTGTTTCACTCTCATTCCTTTCCCATATTTTCACTTCAAGATAAGGTGAATAGTTGAAAAAGTTGGATAACGTTGTGCTATCGTTGCATAATCGGTCAGGCGTCTGCATTCAATCAGCCTAATCAAATCTACTACACGGTTACAAGGCAATATTTTGAAATAAAATGATATATGTTTCCGTTTACAACCAATTTGTCATATACAATTTACACAAAATTATGAAACACTTTTATTCACTTTTCTAAACTTTATTAGACCTTATTCTATTATGGATTTATATTTAGTAACTTTTTAAATAAATAAGCTCATATAAGAAAACCAGAGAACAAAAAATAGTTAAAAATGACCGGATATTTTTGTGTAAAATTGGAAGATTAATATATGTGGCAAGTTTTATAAAAATCGGATGTACAATTTCCGTAGAATAAAAAACCTAACAACCGATTTTAATAGAGAGAGAGAGAGAGAGAGAGAGAGAGAGAGAGAGAAATACTCGGCCTATGAGATAAGTTGCTCTAATGTACGAAATTAATTATTTATCATCTTTTTAAATTAATATATAATTTTAAACCTCTCAAATTTGTTAGTGTTGAGTTTTTTCGTGCTTAGATACTAGAAGGATTTTAAGTTTTGTGAAAAGAAAAAACTGGTTATTTTTTAAAATCTATCTTTTTTGTTTTTCTTCTCTTTCTCTCATTTGACCCATACTACGTTAAGTATACTAAGCTTAAAAGTGCATTTACGTCGTCACATAAAGAGTCACGATAAGATTAGCTGGACAGGTGACCAAGAGCAATGGAAAACAAAATGAATCGCATGATAAATGAAAATAAAAAATATATAAGAAAATTAACAAAGTAAAAGAAGAGAGATAGAGAGGGTAGGAGAGAGTTAAGAACTGATAATGTTAAGTCAACAACCCGACAATAAATGCCAATGAACAATGTTTTGAAACATTGTGGGTTTGAGTGATTTAGATTTGACGTCAAGCTTGCCATTCGATACATAAAGTATTTAATTAACAAAAAAATAACCAAAAGTTAAATTGAATTTGTAATCAAATCAGAATAACATTTTTGATGGCCATCAAAACAGGTTCGCAACAAAGGATAACATAAATATTGTCAACATTTATCATTTTGTCAATATTAATGACTTTTGTTTTAATGTGCTTTTGTTTCTTCTCAAACCCAGCAACCCTAGCATTGAAAAGGTAAACTTTGTACAAGAAAAAAATCTTGTACAAAGTTTACTCATAAAGTCAATTGCAAAATTGACACAAAGATTAACACTCCCAGTGTGATCTTTTCGCATTAGCTGACTTTGTCAAGGTGTTTCAAGTTAATTAAATATTTGAAATTACACAAAATGTGTAATTGTTTATTTTCCCTCGAACAGAACAATTGCAAACATATTTTAAAAAATTAATTTGTAATTTTCAGAAACGTTATGAAATCACACATTTAGTGGTGTTTAAATTATACAATATAAACTAAATAAATAATAGTTAGTAAAAGAAATTAAGAACAAAAATTAACAGAGTAAAAATTGTACAAAATGTATAATAGTATAAAAAAGAAATCTATTTATTTTTGAATATAAAATAAATAATCAAAAAAGATAATAAAATTATGATAAAAACGAAAAAAGAAATAGATAAAAAGGATAGAAAGTATAAGTAGGTGAGTGAGTGAGTTAGTGAATGAGAGAGAAAGTGAGAAGGAGAGAGGAAAGAGAGAGAGAGAGAGAGAGAGAGAGAGAGGTAGAGAGAAAAAAGAGAGGGGACGAGAAAGAACGAGAAAGAACGAGAGAGCACAAGAGAAAAAGAGAAAGAGGGTGAGAGAAAGAGAGTAAGAGAGAGAGAGAGAGAGAGAGAGAGAAAGAGAGAGAAAGAGAGTAAGAGAAAGAGAGAGAGAGAGAGATAAAAGTGATAAGATGGGCAATCAGCAAGGTGGAATGATGTTTGCTAAGTGACGCAACCGAAGCGGAGAATGTGCGTGCCCGGAACTCACATTCCCCCCCTTTGAAACCACCAAACAAACCTAAACTAACCCAAGCCAAATACCCAATTTATTGTATTTAACCCACTCAGGTCACGTTACTGCACCTGCTACTAAAGGTCATTCTTTCCCCCCTCATTTGCTTTATCTCTCTCACCTTTCTTTTATCTTTCTCATATTCTTTCTCTCCGTAATCTAATCACTTGCACTTACTCCTTCATTTACCAACACAAAAATAACCATCTTATTTCTTGGAATATTGCTTACCAAACCGACCCATGCGTCAATTTATTTTATGACTATTGTAAGCAATATATTCTAAGAGAGAAAGTGAAAGAAGCTAGCATTCTTCAAGGCAATTCGTTTATATTTGTGAGTGTGTGTGTGGGTTTGTATTGCAATTCACATACACGAAAGCAAATATAAATAACGAAAGATAACTATCAAACACAAAAAAGCAAAAGTGTAACCATATATTGTAATAATAATAATAGTATTAAACAATAAATTATCAATTTATTGCAAAATTTCTTTTATAATAAAAATTAACATTATTTCAGTTGTGTATTTATAATTTGTCATTAAATTAAAGCTTTCAAATTATCCTAAAAGTAAAAAACGTAAAATTTATTTTTCCATAAGTTTTCTTTCTACTTTGGTTAAGTTTAAACAACTAATTAAAAAATATTTAAATTTTAAATCAAATAGTCTATAAATCTAATTAAACTTTAAAATATATAAAACTATCTAGTTTATGATACTTGTTACATTGTTAGTAATATTACCTCAATGTTTAAATTAATGCATAATAATAAAAAATTGTGTCGTTTATAATAAGTGTATAGACTTGTTTGTCTTTGATGATGGCTATGGTAAACAATGAAAATGAGAGAAGTAGCGGACTTACACTAGAAACTCGGTTTATTCCTCTGATAATTGACTGACCTAACATTTCCAATGTCTCCAATGTGAAGAAAACACGAATAAGACAAGAGGGGGAGAGATCAGTGTCAATAGATAAAACGTTCCGGGACTTTCAATAAAGAAACCAGCAAATCGAAGCAGTGTGAATGGAATTTTTCGTCTTTCTCTCACTCTCTCTTTCTCTATTTCTCTATCTAACTCTGTCTCTTTCTCTATTTCTCTATCTAACTCTGTCTCTTTCTCTAACTCTCTCAAATCCTCTCTCTCACTAACTTTAAATTTAACTCTCTCTCTCTCTCTAACTTTCTCTCTTTTTCTAATTTTTTTATTCTCTCTAACTCTCTCTCTCTTCCTCTTTCTAACTCTCTCTCTCTCTCTCTCTGTCTCTGTCTCTCTCTCTCTAACTCTCTCTCTCTCTTCCTCTTTCTAACTCTCTCTCTCTCTCTCTCTCTCTGTCTCTGTCTCTCTCTCTCTCTCTAACTCTCTTTTTTCTCTAACTTTCTCTCTCTCTCTCTTTCGGACAATGTAAAATGCATATCACGCCAATTTAGTTGAATGTCACTGATGATGATGATGATGGAGATAAAGAGAAAAACGATTTTTGGGTGAGAAAAGGATTAACTAAAAATGTCGCTTATGTCACTTGTGTGTTGCCTATTGAAGCTCACAGAGATCGATTGCAATCTATTGCTTCCTTTTTCACTTTTTCTCACTTTCTCTATTGCATTCTATCGAGCTATTGAAATGGTCAGTTCCAAAATTCTAAGCACGTTCCACTCGTGGTATGTCTATTGAGTTAGGCACTTTTCCACTCACTAGAACTGTATCTTTCTTTCTCAGGCTTTTCTTCCCCCTCTCTCTCTTTCCCTCCCCCTCTCTCTCTCTCTTTCTCTCTCTCCCTTTCTCTCTCTCTTTCTCTTTTTTCTCTCTTTCTCTCTCTTTTTCTCTTTCTCTCTCTCTCTCTTTCACTTTCTTTCTCTTGAATATAATAAAAGAGAAGTGAACAAAAACAAACAAAAAACAGGTAGAAGAGTATGGTCAAGTGCAACAAAAAAAATGTGTTGCAAATGACAATCAATAAACCAAATGCACATGTGACTTAGTCTAATGTGGTGCCAATCGAATGGTATATAATTTGATTTTACACTTAATGTCCATCTTTATTCTTGGTTCTTCCGATGCCGGTAAATCTAATTTGATCACGTCAATTGCTTTTTCTCACTTTTTCTTTTCTTCTTTTGTCTTTTTCTACTACTATTTCGAAAATTTAAAATGTGCATGCAAGTTGTGCAGTAAAAAGAAGAGGTGAAAAGCAATGCACAGTTAACTTCCATTTTTTGACTCATCTAACTACATCAAATCAGTTAATGGATGCGTGATTAGTCTGGTTCTGCTCTGGTTTGGTCATAATGGAGAGGAAAGTGAAGACAATCAAGTAAAAGAAAAAGTGAAAGAGTGAGAGAGAGAGAAAGTTGCATAAAGTAATTTGAAGTTTTGGGGTTAATGACTAATCAGGCAAGTAAGATTATGATTACTATAAACATGCACACATTGACCTTATTTTTCGGTTATTATTATTATTATTAGAAATTAAACATTATTTTTTACAAGGGGCCGGCGCTAAAGCGCCGTCTGCCTCTTGTAAAAAACGGCGGCAGAGCCGCCGAGGTCAAACTCGAGTTAATTCG
>WURS02423312.1:0-16589 GCA_011762765.2 Rhinocypha anisoptera
GTGCAATGACGTGTCACCGCGTTATGGCCTCTATGAACGCGCTTTGCCCGTGACATGTTACCCATGACACACACACATCACATCCTGTATATAAGTGTACATAGCCTCACAATAAACATCATTCAATCATCTACCCACCGACCTCTGGTCGTGTGCTAACTATAAATATATAGAGGAGTAGAAAATTGAGCAAAACTTGAAGCAACATAATATCTGACATTGGTTGAGGAAATATAAAAAAATAGAGCCACTTGTCAGTCGGTGTTGTCGTGGCATTGGTGTTCGAATAGAATTAATGTCGAGTAGAGACTGTCGTGGCTCGGTGGGATCGAGTGAGCAGTAATCAAGTTGTAGCCATCAACGCACACTCGTGGTGGAAGTTACTCGGTGTGTTCCACCAGAGAGAGGGAGAGAGAGAGAGAGAGAGCGACAAAGACTAATTAAATTCAAAACACGCGCCATGTCAAGAGGACCTCGTAGTTTCCGCCAAAGGTAGGTCGAGTCATCTCGTTCTGTTAATCCTATTTCGCTTATTAGTCGTTCATAGGGTGTTTTTAAGAGAGCGGCAAACGAGCAATACCCAAAGCGCGGTTGTTCAATTTTAATAACCTTTTAGTTGGGATATATTGATGAAATTTGGGGAAAAGTAGAAGGGTGTTGAGAGTGCATCGTGTGATGGTGTGTGAAACGTGAGACGCGAGTAAGGTCTAGTGTTGCAGGGGAAAGGAGGAGAAATTGTGAGGGGGATAGGGTGAGGAAAGGCCCCGTTGGTTGGTGGTGTCCGTCACGTCAATCAAAGTGCCATTGGGCTTATTGCGGTGGCACTGTGGCCAGTGCACCGGTTCACGCCATCCTAGTGCCCACGTTGGCATGCAAACAAGAAGCCAGCCCAAGCGAATCAAGCAAACTGACTCGATCAATTCAATTTCAGCCCATAACACATAGTGATTGCGCGCCTCAAACCACAGATAACGCGCTCTGAGGAGAGAAATCGATTCCTTTTTTTATTCTAAAATTGGGCACAGAAAAAAATTCGCGGTTAAATCGAAACGGCAACCATCTCAAAGTTACACAATAAGCAAAAGAAGTTACTGAAACTGCTTTCAATTGATCTCTATCGTGGTCTTGACAAAAGTTGCTCCAGTCTAACGTATAAATAATTCAAAATGTTCAAATGACAATCTGATTTTCAACACTTGCAATTAGGCCATATTATCGCTTATCACTTAGAATTTTGAAAAGTAAACTTGAACCAAGAATTTTAATTAATTAATATTGATGATACTTTTTAATTTTGATGACACAATCACAACAAGAATTAATTTAATTGACCACTAGAATAGTGAATTGGTGAAATAGTGAAATTGATCGATTTTAGTGGCACGACGAGTAGGCAAAGCTATTAAAAATGTAAATATTTCTCACAACACTCGATCAGTGTTTGCTTCGACACTGCTCTCACTTTCTCATTTATCTCTCTGGACAGAATTGTCTCAAGAACAATTCTAACCGTGGATCAATGTGAAATAGACCAACAGAGAATAATTGGACAGGCCAAATAATTGAAAGAGGCCTAAGAGACATTGCCAAGAAAGGAGAAATCGAATTAATGTGGTAATGAGTGTGTGTGTGAGTGAGTGTGTAGAATCAGAGAGAGGGTCGCATCTCGATGATGGCGAACCAGGAATTAGCAAGATCAGACGTGTGGTGACATTCTGCGTCTACCACAGGTCCAAGCTTAAATTCGATGGGAAAAGAGCCAAAAAATAAATTGTTTCTAAGATTGAATTGTATGTGTGTGTGTGGGTGGTTGGGTGACAGTCTCAGTGTGACCAAAGTATGGATAACCCACGAGTAGAGCTTTCAATTGGTCCAAATTCGCACGGGACTCTGGTTGACAAAGTGACCTAAATCACAAGCACATCGATGCTCAGGAGCTCAATTTATTATTCTCCCACCCAATACCTTCAAGACTCGATGACATGTCAAATTGAGATCGATTATCCGTGCGTGCATTGTGGCTTTGCATAGAAAACCAAGTTGAAGTAACCAACCTTACTTTGAGAAGCAATTCATTTGTTAAGGCAATCGTTACTATTTTCCTACATACGTATGGCTAGCACGTTCGTCATCAAGAAGTCTAAAACGACTCATCTGGGCAACTCTTGTACCACAAAACAATAGACCAACCGAAAGTGATAAAATATCGATTTGATCCTAAACAGCCTCCCTAATGGTTGATGGAACGAGCCCCAGACGTTCGACGGATTGACTTGTTCTCCATGTGTAATATAATTAGAACCAACAGATCTAGAACTTGTTCTACAGCAAAGTGAAAAGCAAAGAGAGGGGAGAAATTAAAACGTTTCGGCATAGAGAAGAACGAAATTGAAGTTAAATGCACTTTTGTCAATTGCACAATGGTCGAAGGAGGTCGACTAGTTGTTGTGTTGGCAAACAAACCAGAAAAAAGGGATGATGAGGGAGAAGTAGTTTCTGGTTATGAGTCTGCCATCGACAAATCCATAAACAATGTCGACTGTTTTTCCCAGAGCTCAAGCAAAAGAGTCGACAACGATAGAAGGGGGTGGGTGAAAGTGAGAGCGAAGGCAGCCTAAAAATTAATGACTTATAAGAAAGTCAATTAGAGGAGGAAATGAAACGTTCCAGAACGGGACACACACCAACCGAGATGACGAGGCACCCGAAGAAAAGAAGAAAGAAAACGACGATGACGAAGTAACGTTCCACTCTAATATTTTATATTAGATTTTTAAAAAAGTTTGAGTAGAGTGAGAGTGAATGGGTGAGCTGAATGGTGAAGGCAGGCCTTCGACCAGACGGTCTTTGCTTTAGTAGTGTTTTGTTGTGTCACTAGGCTGTTGACGATGTGAGCAATATGTAATAATATTGCTCGAGTATGTGCTTACTTCTGTAGCTTAGTTCTGTAGCTCAAAACCAGCTTGCAACAATCCGGCTTGAGTGAGTGAGCGAGATGAAATGAAACATTTATTGAGATGGTGATGACAATATGACGTTATGGCCATGGCCACCACTCCACTTGGCGCCTTATTGTCGCTCACTATTTCCGATCGAAGTCTTCTACGGTCTCACAGTTCGCATCTTGCATCATCTTAAAACAAAAGATCTCATTGTGCACAATTCGCACTTGGAGGCGAGCAGTGGTTAAGGGAATCATTTAGAATTCCTGTAGTTCTCTCCCCACCACCAACAACTCTATTTACTAATACTAACTACGTAATTAAGGTCAACAAGCATGTAATATATAAATCGTTTGGTCACTCGTGTATGCATGAATATTAATTTTAATAAATTAAAATCGATAACCAAAATTGATTTGATTTGATTGATGGAATTGCCCGTGGAACGTTAGTGATCGCAATATTGGATAGAGAGTGGATAGAAGGAGGCGACAGAGGCAAACAAGACCTCGGCCATCGTTTCCGATCCATTTGAGTTGAACGAGAGTGAGGATAGTGGTGGTGGTGATGCTGTGTATGTGTTGTATAAGCAAACTGGCCTATCTTCTCGTGGGGAACAAATGAGCATCGTCACCGGGCAAGAAGACATCAACTCGAAGCTCATTACCATAATCGGTAACAAGAGTGAGGGCCATCCTGGGCCATCATCGCTCTTGATGATGTGCGCTCTGTGAGGCGACACTGTTTTAAAGTGATCTTTCCCATTCAACCAGCTCGTCAGCCTCGTAAGACGGTCAGTCATCAAGTCAATCGACTGGCTAAATGAGACTAAGGCACCCACGCTATCACTGACCAAACATCGTGTTAACCACCAGACGCAAGCGCAAATGCTCTTAACACGCAAACAAAACGACAAGCGCGATAAGGCTGTCTCCAAATTCCCATCAATGATGCAATTGCTAATGAAATAACCAAATGGAGCCATTCCCGACTTACAGTTGTCTGACAATTGACACTTGCATTTGGATTATACTTCATGCTATCAACTAATAAAACAATGTTGGTAGCAGCAAAAAGCAAGCAGAAACTAAGCATTCAGGTAAAACTTAGGATCAATCAAAAAGAAGAATAAAAGCATGTCTGCATCTTGCCTTGCCTAAGTAGGGCACAAGCAACAAAATATTGAAAAAAATAACAGAGATGTCTTTCAACAATTGTTTTTCCGAAAAACTTTTTCGTATAACATGTAGAAACATAAAATAATTGAGTTTTATTAGGAAGGCCCAATGACAAATCTTAACTTATTTATATGATTCATAACTGAATCTTTAGTTATGAATAAAATAAAGCAAAATCGAAACTTTTTCCTTAAAATATCTCCGGATCTTTGTTACTACTGTTGTTTAGGTGGATTGTTTTATTATTATTAAAATGTTTGCCAATTTTTGATATGTTCGTCACATTTTATAATTAATAATTATTATTATTATTGTCAACTGAAGTTACCAAGGTGTTACTTGTGTTAGAATAAACTCTTTTTTTTGCTATGATACAATGCTATTTATACATGTGCTATAGTAACGATAGGAGTGAAAATAGTGTACATTTGTGTTTGTTTTTCTACTCAACGAGTTCTCTGCTTTAATCTTGAAAATGTTTGAACAAAAACTTAAAGCTCTTCAGTATGACAAGAGTTTTAACATTGATGGTAAGATATGTTGCATCTTAACAGTATTAACGACAAATTTCTTTAGACGAGGAAGACTACAAATCTCTGATTTTTTGGCTTGAAAACATGAAAATTCGCTTCTACCCACCGGCTGATCGAAACTCTTTGATGCCACAATGTACTACATGGAAAGATGCTTTAAACAAGGTTTGGAGTGTTATTGAATATTGGGCTAGCTATTAACATATTTGAATAATATTGACAGTATTTGGACGAGATTGGATTCAGTTATAATCGCGACAACAAAGCCATTCTTGACTGGTTACTTAATCTTGCCTTGCAATATGAAATGGAAGATACTCGTAAGAAAGTTTTTTGGTTTTAAATAAGCATTATTAAGTAGTGTTGTTTTAACAGGAACCCAGGTGAATATGTCACGAGAAGAAGTGTCCACTCTTCCCATGACCAATATCTCTACCGATTATTCCTCGATCGACGTCAACTCACCGGTGTTTTTGTCAGAGTTAAAGTATCTCTCTTCGGTTCTAAATGTGCCTTACTATGAAGCCGAACCACTGATTACTTTGCGAGCAATTGCTATTCTTCTAAGAAGACTTAAAAAATCCACACTTAGCCAACCTCCACGAACCCAAGAATCGGCAAGTCAATCCAAGAAGAAAAAACTAACCAATCATGCAGATGAAAGCATCTTGAATCGACCTTTTGGCAACACATCTAAATACGACTCTACTCTTAATCGATGCGCAAACGTACTTCGTCTACTTTACATTAATGATCTGCGTGACCTGCAAACCCAGGTGAACAACATGGTTGTGCAAGTGCAGGCTATCACCGCTAACCCGAAGACCGATACTACTCTAGGAAAAGTAGGCCGATAAGTTTCTATGCCAAATTAGTATTTTATATATATTTTATTGTTATAAAAAATGTGGTCTGAACAGTACCACTGTTATATTATGAAGGAGCAGAAGGTGATTAAACATCGTTGCAGATGTCATCTTCGTCGTAGGCATTGTCTGGGCAGACACAAGCTCGGCCTTTATCGTTGGGAAAACAAAAATGTTTGCACCCTCCGTTCTTGACCGAGCAAGCATTTGAGATGCGTGGACAATGACGGGGCACTGTGACTAGGCCATAGAGCCGACCGTGTCCACCGGGTGGAATGTCCATGCCTTTGGTGACACCTCCGTTTCGGTCGATTTGTTGCACTGTTTTACTGTGAATCAGGAGGAATACTTGTAGGATGTATATGAAAGAAGAGAACACTTACGTCTCCCAGTCCGTCCAGTAGATATTGCGCTGGGCGATGGCCAGGTCGAAAGGATAGCCTACATCGAAAGTAGTGAATATGGTAATAGAGGCATCATTCATGCGATTGAAGACATACTTGCTTGTGCAAAGATAACACGGCGACTCTTTGAGTAAAGATGAAGACACTCAATGCGGTGCATACCAGCATCGGCCCAGCAGAGGTCATTGTGATCATAGTCGATTACTAAGTTATTTGGTAGTTTAAGGTCAGTGCTAACCAATACTGATCTTTGAGTTCCGTCCAAATTGGAGTACTCAATCTTGGGAGACTCGCGATTCCAATCAGACCAGTAGAGCTTTGCACTATGAATGAAAGTCAAAGTGAGCTGAAGTGATAAGAGACAGAACATATTCATACTTTCCAGGATGAACCGCAATTCCACGAGGATTAATCAAGTCAGTATTGAAAATCACTTTGTGTAAAGAACCGTCTAAATTAGCCACTTCTATGGTTTTTTTGAATGAATCAGTCCAATAGAGATTACGACTGACCCAGTCGAGAGCGAGACCTTCGGGTGCGCTGGTCACTCCATCTAACAGTAACTCAGCTGAAGATCCATTATTGGTGGCTTTATAGATGTGACCTTTGGCCACATCACTCCAGTAGAGGTAACCTTCAAGACAATCTACTTCTAGTGCCACGATAGTTTGTTCCGACTTGCTAAACAATGGATAGCCTAGATGGTTTGGCAAGTGTTGATTGCTTGGTTGGCCATCAAGGGGCATGCGAAGCACGCTTGTGCCATGTGCAAAGAGAAGATAATCGCCTTCGTGTACTGGCACCGGGGAGCACTGGTATCCGTCTCCTAGGAAGCCAAACTGGCAATGGCACGAATAATCACGCCTCTGCTCGTGGAACAGACAATCGGCATTCTTGTCGCACACAGAACGATCCTCTCGGCACGAGCGCAGAGGTCGACAGTTGTAGCCATCTCCCTCGAAGCCCGGCGAACACACACAACGGTAGTTTTGCAATGCATTGTCGAAGAGACACTCTGCTTTCACGTCACAGTTGTTCATCTGTTGACATGAAAGGTGACGCTTGCAGGACTTTCCATCTCCCACAAAGCCTAAATATGGGTAAAGTGAGTTTACTGGCAGACATGACCTCATAGAACCAACCAGTGTTGCATCGGCAAAAGTAGCGCAATGTGTTTGGCTCTATCACACAGGTGGCATTGCGATCACAGTTGTTAGCCATTCTACAGTCTGCCTCTTCGTCCATAGCGCATTGTATTCCGTTACCGTAGTAGCCTAAAGAGTCCAGGATAGAGTCACACAGATGACAATTTGATAGTCTCAAACCTGGGTTGCATTGACACTCGTATTTCATTGTAAAATCATTCAATCGACAAGCAGCATTCGGATGACAATTACTTGCATTTGGATCACACTCATCTAAATTATCACAATGTAATTTTTATAATTTAACCAACATTAGAATATCTTTGACTTACTGTTGACATTGCAGACTAGTCCATTGCCAACAAAACCAGGTCGACATCGGCACACATTTTGATGAGTAGACATGTCGAAGACACAGTCGGCATTTGGAGAACATCCTTCTAATCCATTGCACGTATTGATATCTGTGATCAATGAGGCATTTTACTTAACGTTCGATCAGGTATAGCGCTCTTACAAGTTGCATTGAAACAGCGATAGCCATCGCCAGTAAATCCAAAATTGCAACGGCACTGGTACGCTGCAAAGTCCGAGTTAAAAGCACAACTTGCATGACGGTGACAGTTGTTGAGAATGCTGCAGTCGTCTGAGTTAACTGTAAACGACAATGATTAGCCATTATAAGCCTAAGACCAATCATTGCGGCTTACTTTCGGCAATACACGTAAAACCATCTCCTACGTATCTGTATTGAGATAATGCGATATTGAGATCAATTTAGTTAAGTAAATTATTACAAAGCTTACCCTTGGTTGCAAGAACAGTAATAATTTCCATTGTTTGATTGATCGGTAATACATTCAGCATTGGCACCACAATTAAACAACTTTTCACATGATTCGGACTCTTCAGTGCAAACAATTCCATCTCCTCTAAATCCTGCTTTGCACACGCAGATGTGACGACCAATTAAGCGGTTGAGCTTACAGTCAGCGTTCAGATCGCAGAGATTCAACGAACGACAGTCTTCTGAATCCGGTACAATCTGCTTGCAATCAAGCCCATTTCCATAAAAACCGTCTATCATCAAACAGTTTTAAGTCAATTGGTTGTAACTGATATAATAAAAATTATACTTTTGCAAATGCAACGCGGTCCAAGAGTCTTAGTTTGAATACATTCGGCGTTTTCGTTACATTGAATGTTGTTACACTCATTTTCCACTTTGACAAGATGTTTGGTTAGTTCCAAATGGAATAGATTAAAAACTAGCTTAACTTACTACTATCACAGCGTCGACCATCACCAACAAAGCCCTCGATGCAACGACACTGGTAGCTTCCAGGCAAATTAATGCACTCTGCATATGGGTGACACAAGCTGCTTCGGGCTCGACATTCATCGATGTCTGATAACTAGAATTAGCAAAAGCCACAAAACATTTATTTCCAACCTGTGCAAACTGGTCGACTGCTTTCCGCCAGAGCATTGTTAACCATTTCAAAGCCTTCATTGCAGGTGCACCTGTATGAAGAACCCTCCACAATGCAAGTACTGTATGGGCCACAGTTTACGTTATGACATGGGTTGGCTCCAGAGATATAAGAAATAGTCGACTCGTAAAAGGCATAGCGCACCGACATGCGAGTCTGGTCGTACTCGATATGGTTGCGAGTAACCGTCAATCTGGTAGTCTGACGATCTAGTTCCTGAGGTCTGTGAAGACACTCGTCAAAAGTAATCGTTTGGCTAATGATGATCGGCATATCGAGAGTGTTCTCGCCAAAGTTGAACGAGTGCACCATGTGCGATTTGAGGGTGCCTTGTGAAACTCGTGTAAACTCAAGTTGGTAATCTTCCATTACTACCGAAGTATCACTTGGAATTGTAGGAAATGTGCCACGCACTTCAGTCTTTACATTGAGAACATTAAATACGTCTAACCCGTTGTATTGTTCACGTATGGTCGCTTGATGACCTGTTTGGGGAAACTTGATCTCGAGGGTGCGATTGAAGACACCGCCAGTGATGGTGTAGCCATTAGGGGCATTATCTACCGGCACAGCAAAGAGCCATCCCACAATATGGCTTAGTCCTACCAATGTAGTCTGCATATCATAGCCAAGGTTGGGATTGACATCGTTCACACTGGAGTAGACACGTCCGTATTGCACTTCCACATAACTATGAATATAGTTCTGCTCGTTCAACTCAATATCGTTGATTATTCCGTGTATCTTCCCATTCACTCTGAGATGTTCATCTGGCAGTAAAATTGAAAAGTTATTTGAATCAATACCAATTACCATCAAGTAATACTAACTGTTAGAAACGCAACTACGACCATTTCCGTAGAAGCCCGGTTTGCACTGGCAGCACATGCCAGTAGGGAACTCAATGCAGTTGGCTGACGGAACACAAGGAAATTGAGTGTTGGCACAAGTTTCTACATCTTTCAACTCGAGACCCTCTTCATAGTTTCGATCGGGTAATTTGATATTTCCGTTTCCAGTATCTCCAATGTGAAACGCAAACAACCCTTGTCGATTAATGTTAGACATCCTGTCAATTGAACAAACCTAGTAACTTGCTTTGCACTAGATGTCAACATTACCTTGGAAGGTTTTTAACTTGCTCGGTGCCTGAACCAGGCACAATGTAGTAACGCCCATCGCTAGACATGAATCCCACCTGTGTGATAGCGTCTTGCGTACTGTCAATGCTGCCTTGGCCTTGGATCCATTGAATGCCATTTTCCGGGTAGAGGATAAAGGCATAACTCTGACTAGCATTCGATGCAATCACCAGTTGTACTGTGTTTTTCTACCATTCAAATTGATAAAACATTTATCATCAATAGCACCCTACCCACCAAGTCTGTTAACTTGTCGAATCGTCCTACATCCACCCAAGTGGCAATAAAGAGACTTTGAGCCCGGAACTGATGACCATCCGAGAAATGTCGAACTACATCACTAGTAGCTCGCTCTAAAAGTTCATCCTTTTTAGTTTCACTAATCAATAGAAGAGAAAATTAATGAGACAAGAAAGCACTTGTTCGAAAGCACTCTAATATACCGATAGTAAATGGTTCCTGATGCTCTCGTGTCTACATTCGAGTACATTATTGCAATAATCGGATATTGAAGAGGAAGTTTGGTATTGAAGAAAGATGGTATTTCTGTTATGAAAGACACCAAACCGTTGTCGTTAACCTTTAAATAAGCTAAAATTAACACTTATTATTCGAAAAGCATACTGACTTACATAGATTGAATTAAAGGTATTTTGATAGTAATGAACCGGAACTGTGAGTTGTATCTCAGCTGAAGAAACGTCTGCTTCCTTCCCAAGAGCATCGTCGACAAGTGGTCCATGAGGGTAAAGGTTATTGATGGCAAGCGCATTCGAGAACGGTATCAAGAGGGCCAAGATGGCCACTGAAGAGGTCACTATGCAGTGCATTCTTGCACAATGCAGCTAGCACAAGAGCAGTGCCGACCAGTCAGGGGTGAAGGCAAGATTGTCACTGAGGACCAATCGGCACACGAAGAGTGGGCTAAATCAAGAGGAGCCTCACTGGACACAACCGTCTTGCATGAGGCTACCGTGCGACCACTCCTAGTCATAGCCTCCCACTACCCTGATCTGATCACCATAGTGATTCCACTCTCCTACTAGCTCACTTCAAATATTTGCTCCTGCACTGATAACCAAACTGAACGGTCGTGGTTTGAGTCGAACAAACACTGGTAATAGGAGAGCTCGAGATTCGGAATGGCAACCAGCGATACTGTAACGCTCTTCACAGCTACGATTGTCTAGCATCGAATCGAGCAACAAGCCCGTCATCGACAAAGCCAGTTCATGCTCCAGACAGACAGGATGCCATTCTACCTAATTGTCTTTAATCGTACTCAATTGCCTAAGCGGTCCAGACCATTCTTACAGTAATGCTTCGGTATATAATTCAATTTTAAGTATTTAAATTTAAATACTCTAGTTCACCAGTGAACTAATGAGAGAATGAACTTTCACCAATGTCAATTGTGAACTACAATATATTGGAAATTTGTTGAGTTAAGAAATTAAAACATTTTAAATTATCTGATTGATAAACCGTATCATCAATAGAACAATGGAAAATGGGGATTTGACTTTTAAAAAATGTTAAGTCAGGTTATCGACGAGATGTAAGAATTGCATACCCTACAAGTGTAAAGAAGCAAACTAGTAAGCAGAGTTAAACTGTATCGATTTGCTTATATGAGTGTAGTTCATCAGTGAATAGTTGTGTCTGACCCGATGGCACATCAGTCTCCTAGTTGGACTAACTGTCTGTTAATCATTGTGTCTCTTCATGTCGAGATTAGCTGAGACAATCGACAACTGCAGACACACTGGCTAGACAAAGCAACCTATCCAATTGCATTAATTTATTTTCTTTCTCATCGTCATATCATATGAATAGAATAGAATATAATACAAAGTATCAAATAATATATATATTAAATATAAAATTTGTTAATATAATACATAAGTAATTTGTTATTTCGCTATAATGATTCAATTTAGATCTATATTCAAATGTGAAGTTGCAAACAGAGAATGTGTACAAGGTGAGTCAAGAAGATTCAATGAGAAGTCGTGTTGCCTCTGATGATCGTCTCATTAGTTATTGACAGTGACAATTAGCGGCCTTACAACAAGTATCTTGAGACAAATTTCGTCTTGTATCACATGAAGTGGTGGCGGGGATCATCTAACTCAAGACATCTTGTTTATTTCAATTCTATCTGAACCAATTGTTGTGCAGATCGTGACCGGACTCTTCAAGCCATAACATAAATACAAATGATGATTGGCTCATTATCCACTTCAATCAACTGAGATTATCGATTCAGTTTACCATTGCTGCCGTTGGCATTGGCTGAGAGACTATTAAAAAAGTTGACATTTGACGAGACCAAGTGGTTGTGACTGGCTCCAAGAATATTCTGTGCAAACATGGGATGTTGCAGCAGCGCAGCTACCTGTTGCTGTTGAGAAGCGGTGGTGGCACCTGTGAGAGGAGCTGTAATGCCAGCTAAGTTGAGTGCGGCAGCTGCTGCAGCGCTCGAGCTCGTAACACCGAGCTTGCTTGCCATCGAGGATACAGCTGAAGAAGCCAATGAACTGGCTCGAGGGATCGAACTATTTGAAGCTGACTGTGAACCAGAGTTGGCACTATTAGCAGAACTAGAAAAGCGAGCAAGATATTCGTTGTGTTGTTTGTATGGCTGACGCGCAGCACGCAAGAGTTCTGCAGTAGGAATCTTGCGTCTCATTTGTCTATGCAAAGCAAAATAGTATTAGTCACAATTCACAATGAAACTTTAAAATACTCATACTTTATTTTAGCGTTGGACACAAAGAACACGTCATCTGGCGCATCTACCCAGCTGATCTTTTGTTTCTGTCCCCTTACATCAATAGTTGCCGTCTTGGCACGACCGTTCAGAGACTGGGTTAACACCGAATTGCGTGATATGTTCTCGTAGAGATCTGGTACTGATTTGCCTAGAATGCTTGGTGGTGCCATTTGGCGACGTTTTGAAGACAACAAGTTTCCTATGTTACATAATATACCAATAAAAGTAAAAAATACTGACACAAGAACTAACTAAAATAAAACAACTACCATTTTGTTCAAGCGGCCGTTTTCTACCAGATTCTGCGGTATCTCGTATATCGCCCAAGTCTTTCGTTTTGGATTCTACAAGTAATTTATTTAGATAATGAGAAAATCAAAATGTATAATATAGTATGCTTACCGTCATGATTATTAGATGGAAAAATAATCTTTTGTGGTTGAGGTAGTTTGTCTTTCGGTAGAGCAATCAGCCACTCGGGCTTAGGCATCCTAGGTGTGCCAAGGCGATGTGAGACTTCCGTGACACTGCCTCGGTTGATTTTGCGCAACGGGGGAAGGGGTTGAACTCCTTTTTGATATCGCTCGGCATCTATTTATTTAAAAATAAATTAAATTAAACTTAATACCAAGTTTAATATAAGCTATATATACGTACATTCTTGCTTAAAGGCAGCAATGTTAAGAAGAATAAAAGGTTTGCGAGCACCGCGTTTTAGAGAAAGTATATCTCCGCAGAGACGTCGTGCGAGACGTAAAGAAGAAACCACACTGTAGTGGAAGGCAGCACGAGTTTTCATGATTGGTCGTGGGCTGCAAGACCTCATAGCCACGCCATGGCTGTTGGCGCAATGTCGCGCGAGATGTGCTTTGAACTTGAACTCTTTGCCACATGCGTTCACGCTACACTTGTGTGGCCTATGTGAAGCTAGGTGGGACATGAGACGTTCTGGCGTATAGAAAACAAACCATTAACAAAACGAGCCCAACAAATGAATAGCTCTGTCTTACCATGACGGTTGAAAACTTTGTTACATTCGCGGCAGGGGTACTGTGTATTGAGATCATTAATCGGTGGTTGGCGAACCAAGTTGTTTGTTTGAGAAGAAGAGAGAGAATTCGAGTTTACTTGTAACTTCTCGGCAGTCATGTCTAACAATTCAAACAATGAATATACATTAGTTGTTATATTTCCAATGGTAATTGCATCATCACAGCATACCTGCTAAGCGATTAGCATACTTGAAAGCTCCAAACTTTCGCCAAAAGTTCCAGCATGTCTGACAAAGAAAGTACTGGAGATGTGATGGACCCCACGCGTTCCAGTTACTGCTTGAAGTTTCTGTTCATAAGAAATTATGGTTAGTCTAAGGATTTAAAAACTCAGTCAAAGAACATTACTTTTGCAACTTTCACATTGCCTACTACCGTTGACGTCACCGACTCCATTTGTAGTGTTTTGTTTGTTGCTAAAAAGTAAACAAGTAAGTCTGTGATAATAAAGAGTGATTAAGAGTACTTACAGACTGGGAGAAACATAGACATGCTTAAGTTTGCTCTCTGCTTCTACTGCTTTTACTCGTTTCCGCTGGACATATCGATCGGTGGCTTTCCAAAAGTAATAGTATTCTATCAAATTCTTCATTGATTTCCAAGGTAACTAAAATAAATAATCATTAGATTTGTTACAAAATGACCAAGAAATTTTGCTTACAAAATTGTGTCGAATTTCATCAAATCGTTTTTCACATTTATCGTAAGCATCATCAAAGATAGCAGCCTCGAGAGGTGACCATTCTTCAAGTTCGTCGCGACATAAAGTAGGCATTGAGCCAGGGACTAGACTGCAGACGGCCTTGGCCAGATCATAGTCACACCGATGCAGGACATCCATCGCGTTCTGCACGGTTATGTCGCGAGCCGCTGATTGGGCACTCATGAGCAAATTAGGTTGCTTGACACTACTTGAACAATCCACCGAACGAGCGTAGATGCCAACTGATTTGGCCACCACCAAGAATTGATCGATTTGCTCGTCGGTTAAACTGTGTTCCGCCTTATACACCAACGTTTCTAACTGACTCAAATCACGATCATCTTTTTCAGCGGCATTTTCCAGTGGTTTGGAAGGTACCTCAGCTTGAAACCGCTGACCCACTCGGATCTCACCCCGATCAGCCTCACTCAGAGACTTTTGCTCTGGATCATAGACTTGGGTATAATAGAAAGCATCTTCTTTTTGAAGATAGTTGGCTAACGATTCAGCTTCACTAAGCAAACTGACAGTACATTTGCCACGAATGCATGTCACCGGGTATGTTTCTATCTGACGCGAGAGATAAAGTTCGCGTAACTTCACTTGATGCTTTTCTTTCTCTGACAGCTGTTCCAGCTCTTTCTCTTGGTCGTCTTCTAAGGCACCTATAATAATAAAAATATTTCACATAAAAATCATTATAATAGATTATAAAAGACAGTTAATAGTGACAATTCTCAATAACTTGATTCTCTTCAATTCAATAAAGTAGAACAGAACTATTCGTGTTCAACAATTAATTTTATCAACAATACGAAGAAGCATTATAAAAAGACTTTATCTTCTACCTTCTATGTTTGCACAATCATTAATTGGAATTTTATATTTTTTTTTACAAGAGGGCAGGCGTTAAAGCCCCGTCAGCCTCTTGTAAAAAAATGCGACAAAGCCGCCGAGGTCAAACTCGAGTTATCATAATTCGAAATGATATGCAAAAAAATTCGAAATGAATGAGAATTGAAAAAGTTCGAATAATAATTGAATGAGAATTCAAAGAGTAACGTACAACATTCGAATCGAAATAAAATTCGAATCATAACACAGAAAGTTAGATTCGAATCGGTTAAGCACAGTGGAAGTGGGGTAACTTTCACAGTACAACACAAAATGACAGAAAACCAAAAATGCAAAAACATTGACATTAACATGAACATAGAAACCCACGATCATACTTTTCATTAATATATAGAGGCTATCTTATTGCTATATATTACTATCTGAAAATGTGTCCAACATAAAGTTAAAAAAAATTATAAATTCAAAATTCCAATCAAAATGTTCTTCAAACAGTACTTTTTTTAAATGAATATTCGTTTTGTATAAATTTTGTTTTATTCAATTTGCATAAAGGAATTTTCTATATTTGAGTTTTGCAAATATCTCAAATTTTCCCAAACTCTTTAACCCTCAAAATAATTTTTTCAAACAAAAAAGATGGCTAAAACAAAAGCCTATAAGTGCATCAGAGATCCCATCAGAAATGCATAGATTGAATGAATCTCAGCTTAACGTCCTTCAAGTTTAGAGAGAGAGAGAGAGAGAGAGAGTAAAATATAACGCTTATATTTATATAGAAGTGATTGAATCAGTCGCAGTGATGGTTAGTGATTGCCAATCGTGAAACAATGTTGCGATGACGATGTGGTGCTAATGTACTGCGTCCAGTGTAGCACCACTATTGGCGCCTTGACAAACGAGTTTGTGAGATCATATCGGCCGCAGGTGACTGAGTTGAGTTCTGGCTAAGCACAACTCGAGCTGAGCTATAAATCTCGCCACAGAGACAGTGTGAGCGCGATCACAACATCCATCTCCCCTCGATACCATGTTAAACGACTTAACCAATCAGCGACTCATCATGTCTTTCCTGTGGATGTCTAACTGCAGCCACTGCTTTTCATATCTCAAATAACTACTACCAATCACAATCAATAGTTCACAAATATGTATGATCAAGTTAGGTAGTAAATACTTTTTTGTGATCGACTTAACTAAACCAATTATAAGATAGTATAAATATAAATAAATATTAACTAGATTATAGTTGGAAGTAAGGGATGCCAAGTTCTACAAGTGTTCAAGCACTCGTAGTCATGGAGAGACTCTAGTGTACTTGTTGGCAGTTTGATTCTTGAGTGACCCCACTGCGGTAAAGAGCTATCTGCTTGTCTGTGAACGGTTGGCAATGGTTGAATCGAGCGCGATACCAGTCGCGCTTGTGTGATGTATATATTGTGGGTGCGTGCGCAGTGTGATAGGGATCGGGGCAGCACTTCTTGCCTGTATGGCATCGAA
>WURS02423321.1:0-16589 GCA_011762765.2 Rhinocypha anisoptera
TCGACGTGTGGGTCGTCAGTTGACGTGGAAGGACGTCCAGGACTCTCATCGTCTTCAATCGACTGTCGACCGCCCTTTAAACGTTCATGCCACTTGAAACATTCCGTACGCTTCATAGAAATGTCACCGTAAGCTGTGTTCAGCATGGCATGTTTTAATTGCAGATTTTCCAAGTTTAACACAAAATTTCACAGCAAGTCTTTGTTCCTTCAGGCCATTGTTTCTAAAATACGACAAACAAAAAAATCCCACTTCACTAAAAACCGCGTTGATAATCAACAAATGAAGATATCTGCAATAGGGAATCGGTGTTAGCATCAGCTGATAAGTACAAATTTAGCGAAACCTAGCAGATTCCCCTGGAACCAACTGGAACCCCGCCATTCAAACAGTCCACGTATTTTTTTAACAGACCTCGAATATCCAAATTTATGTAGAAACTATCAAAATAAAAAAACATTAGGACCACCTATCACGTCAATATAATCCATATTAATCTTTTAGCACGCTCTTACCCAAATCATGAATAAATTCTAAGCGTCCAAGTCAGAAAAATAGAAAACATAGATACAGATCACCTCCTAACCCGGATAAAACGACATTGAAAATCCCAAAAATTCATCAAAAGGAAACGTTTCTTCTCAAAATTCGACGCAGAGAAGAGTTAGTCGCTTTTTACAGTTGAATTACACCAAAAGTAACCATAAAATTGGCAGCAACTGCGAAACAAAAGAATGGAAACGGTCCAAATTTAATCCCTCCGGAGAAACGAAGAAAAAACATTCTTGGTTGGACGGAGGCTGCGAACGAACGGTCAAATTCTAACATGAAGCTTTTAAGGATTGAACTGGTAGCAAAACAGAAATTGAACACAAACCGGTTTTTGTAGTTAGAAATTATACCTCAAAGTTAACTGGACAAGTAACAAGACAATACCAAAACCATAAAAGTCTGGAAATCAAAAAGAGTCCCAGAAAAACAACAGAAGCAATTTCTTTTGAAAAATGCAAAAACAGAAATAACTGGTTACCATCCTTTAAGCCTCTGCTTTGGGAGGGAAAAGGTATAACAGGAACTAGACAATCGAGAAAATTTCAGAGAACTCACTAAATATTTGAAAAAAAAACAACAATGCTGCTCGATTTCCACCGAAAGAAAACATCCCACTGAAGTCAAGCCAAATTCATATGCCCCAAATGAAGAAAAAATCATCAGTCAATTTCAAAGACTAACAACTAAAAAATCATGTCTAAAGGGAATCATCGAAGAAATTTTGAAATCAGCCAGTATAAAAATTATAAATGGAATCGCATAAGTTCCCCAACAAATATGGCAAACAAAAATGGCTGGAAAAATGCTCTCGTAATTCATCGGTTATATAAAGTTGGAAATAAAACCAAGAATTGGCCATTTTTTAGAAATAAGATATGGAAAATAAAAGAGGCCCTTCATTAAAATTTTTATGTTATAACATAAACGAGGTAATGGTGGTAAAGGCTGAAATGAAATTCGTTGCCAGAGAAAAAACTGAGAATCAAGTAAAACATCTTTAGCAAATAATGTAGTCCTAAATAGACGGAATTGAGTCACAAAAAAACAGGACTCATATCAATAAGATAATATGGTGTGGAAGCAATAGTGAACAGTAAGAAAGATTCTGAGGAAATCATAAAAAAGAAAAGGAAATATATAAAAAAAACAGGGCCCGAAGCAAATGATTGAACTTACAATGAATGAATAAAGGGTAAATCAAGAAATCAAAAAGTATAGACATATATTCCAATATGAGATTTTTAGGCTTAAATTTTACGGTATCAACATAATGTAACCAAAGAAACAAGGCACATTTTGAAAATTTTTGAAAACCGTTATAAATGCCAATAGTGAGATAATAAAATGCATCCCTTTGATTAAGGAAGAGATGAAAGAAGCCTGGATAACACAACAAAACGTTCATAATTGAAAGCTTCTTCGTCAGGAAATTGAAGACTGGGTTTTTGGTCAGGTGGATATACGGATGAACACCGGCTCTGATGAACGGAAGAGTCTTTCCCGAAAGAATGAAAGAGCACATAGAGAGATAAAAACAACAACACGCCTCCATAATTGTACTTCAAATGGGTCAAACAAAAGCCTTGAAATGAATTATGTACACGAATTTGATACCAAAAATAGACTGTTGAGCTAAGGAACAAAAACTGTAGACCCTTTTGTCGCGTTTTTACTGTGTGAGGCATGATAGAGGAATAATTTCCGCATAAAAATTATTATAGCCCTTGAAAAATTAATTGTACTGATGTTGGGTTTCTGTCAATTCTCTACCAATAACTGTGTGAGGTAACAAAAGAAATGATTTCGACATAATAATATGGGACAATTCGACATTATAGGCCTTAAGAATTAATTGAACCTTAATTACCTTTGGATTCTGGGTTTCGGTTAACTCTGTAGGTGTATTTAACTATTTAATCTAAAAAATATTGTATTTATTAAGTAAGCAATCTTAACTTTATTCTAGCCTCTGAGTCAGCAGAGGCTTCAAACTTATTTATGCAGTCATTTTGTGAATGGTTTTATTTTCTGGAACGATTCAAACTGATTAAGCAGATGTTGTTAATTTCGTCATGTACGAGTGAGAATACTCGTAATTTACAATCTGCAATATCTTCCACACGTCTATGTTTTCCTAAGACAGGACCAAAGGGATTGTATCACGCCGTTAAATGTGCTTGGTCAGTGGATGTCAGTTAACAATTTTCATAATTTTAAAAAATATTCAACATTGAAGTTTTAAATTATTCACCGTGGTTTTAATCTCACAGAAAAAATATCAAATTTAAAAGATATCGGTTCTAACTATTTTTTACTTTGACATCAATTAATAATATCATGCATCACAAGACCCAACCTCGATGCCTCGATTTTTATTTTCTACGGAGATGCTGGCTGCTACATAATAAGTGCTGCTCTAAATTAACCTCAATAGTTTCTTACAATGGTATTTATGTGAATTGACAGAAGAAAGTGGTGATTGAATTCGGTCGGTGACGAAGATACTTTTAAGAACTAGGAGGCTATTTCTATTTTTCAATATTTGTTATGATTTATTTTGCAGTGTGTAAACTGGCGATGTGAGACATTTTTAAAATCAAGGTGAAATATTACTTCTGAAATCGAATTTATAATTTCTTATTTGAGGAACGACGTAATTCATGAAATATTTTTGAGAACTAATGCTTGGACCTTTACCAGGCACCCAGGTGTTTTTTTATGGAAAATAGGTAGCTCAATGGGATATGTTTGTCATGTATGCGTTACTAAAAAATAATAACTCACTCGTTTGATTCAAATATCTCAGATCGGCATTACTGGCTGTTTTAATGCATCCATTCAAGGATATTTGTATTCAAAAGTATTATCTATTACTTTTTAATATTTGCAGTATTGGACGGATTCAACTTTTAATCCACGCCCCAATAATTTCCTAACACAGAACTCAAAGTACTTTTAATGATTATCAAGTCCTTAACAATGTAATTTCTTCTGAAAGTAATGTACACTGTGAATTTTATTGTTACCGTGAGATACATATTTCATTTTAATCGTCATGAGTTTCATCAATGAGCGTACCATGGTCGGATCTCAGCGTGATTCATATTTTGAGTGGAAATTTCTTTTTTCTCTGAAAACTATTAAAGTCAACGGTGGACCTTCATGCCTCGTTGCCTTTTTGTCTTCCCTTCCGGGAAGCCTATCTAATCAATGTCTTATTATTTTTAAGAATAACTTGCTCAAGAAATGTAAACCAGAGCTAAAATAACAGGCCGTAGATAAATAATATGCGCGTGATTTATTTTTATCCGGACTAGGGATCTTCTCTATCCCCTGTACGCTTTCTCCGTTGGCGAGCGGGTTGCTTAGGCGATATTTTTCTTCCACAAGCTGAAATATCTCGCAGCTATTTTCATTTTTATTTTCCTATTCATGAGGAACAAAATTATTTTGTCGTAATAATAAAAACTTACATTTCACGGAAACACGCGTTTTATATCTTTCAATTACCTTTTGATGGCATATTCGACTGCTCTTTTGTGCCTTATATCACACGCAGTAAAATTTGAGGTGACAGCTTTTTGGAAGAAATTTGTTTTAAATATAATTTTGACGCATATATTGTGAACATAAATCACTTTCTCCCTGTGTTCATTCTCCTAAGTAAATTGAATACAACGAAAAACAATTCTTTTGCAGTCTTGTGTATTTATAATCCAGTGTTATTCATGATATAAGACCTGTAATATATTCATAAACGAACGAATAAATGACTATCCTTTTATGCTTTTACATTTAAAATGGCCAGATATGTGAAATATCATGAATTCTAAGAGTTCCTAATATTGTTACTTACGTTTAAAGTGCAATATAATTTAAATGATACCTGGAAGTTATATTTGGGATTACACAACTTGGAATTCTGGTAATGATCACATATTAAATGGAGTTATTTTTCTTATTTGAAAGTAGTATCGTAGTCCCTGAGGCTACAGAGTTACTATCCATTTTGCTAATTAAAATGTAACTAATGGGTATATAGTCAGGCGTGATAAATCTTAATTTTGAATTCGGTCTACTCCAGGAGAATACTAGTTCGTTCTAATTTATTCTCATGTTTATAGTTAACAATTTAAATACCATACGCTCTCAATCGTTATGGGCATGGGCATCATAGACTAAGAAAAGAATGGAAGCAATGACATTGTGATGCTGCAAAAGAATAATGTAAATTACCTAAAGTGCTTACATCTACAATAACATTCTGTCAGTCACTTCACGGTTTCTGACACGGTGTGAGAATGCATGTTTTAAAGTTAATCCGGCATTTTAGGGATAGTATGATCTATATTTGAGCCGTTGCCTTCACTTTTTGTCCACGATAAGAAAGAATTCCTAAATCTGATTGCTTGGGTAGGTCTCTCTCTTATTTCGTGAATGTAATCGGACCGCCCTGCATGGTTGCGAATAACTGACTGAAATTCGCTATCGAATTCATCCGTTTATATTTAATCTAGCGTTAATTCTTTTTTTCGCTATAATGTCTCCCACGTGAGTTCCACAACCATAACGGTCTTAATCATATCGTCGCAGTTTTAACGAATCGTGTTATCCAGCACTGAGCCTTCTCGATTTCATGAATGAGATTTTTCTATGCGGATCCTATACTCTCCTATTCCAAAATAGGCCTCTAGAGTGAATGATACGATAGCTATGATCTTCCACCTTTAAATCACTCTCGTCAACACTTCACTCATGGAAACCTTATATTTTATTTCCCTGTCCACAAAATTTCCTTGTATGGGGGTCCTATAATAGGTTGTTAGCAATTTTTACCCCTAGGTATAGATGGATCCCATACACATGTATTCCAAATGTTGCTTCAAGATAGTTGCCACCACAGCATTAGCCAATCATTGATTACTGGGGTACTAGGGGTAATAAAAGTTGATTCTCAGTTATTTAACGGGTACTAATCATTATCAGCCAATTTATTGATGATGAATGAAATTCTCACGTATTTTTTTCCTATTTTCAATAGTCAAACAAGTTAGTTTTAAGACGAAAAAATCAGTATTTTTTCATCGTATCCCCTTACTAGTAATGCAGTCGAGCAACAACTCTCTAACCATCTCTGTTCTACTTTTACGTTTCATTTTAATGTGCTCTTGACCATAAGGATCCAACCAAAATACCTCTCGTATTTGTAATAGCCTCGGTGTGTTAAGGGCTCTCAAACATATATGCTGTTCTCTTGACTTGCAAGTGGTTGAACTGAGCTCTCGACACTGAAAAAAAAACTCCCTGTTTCCCCCCGCATAATGTGACATAATGATAAATTCGGGAAGGATGCTGACCCTTCAGACGATGAGGTAACTACCAATCGTGATCAATACTTATCCCCAAGGCAAGCAAATTGTCCTCATCAATCAGCCGTTAGGAAACGTTTTAAGAGTAATTCAAGTAAATGGTTTGAACCGTTGCCGCAGAGAGACGACCTTTTCTGTAACAGTTATTTCTCTTCTGAATTCTTCCTTTCCCGCGTTTTTTTTAACTCTTCTTCCTCCTTCCATCCATCCCTGGCTCCACCCCATAAGCCCCTTTGAGCCCCCAACCCTCGCCTGTCGCTACCTTTTCCAGCCTCTTTCCCGCGATGGGGTGCGAACGAAAGCTTACGGGAAATTTATAACGTAAAAAAAGAAGAAAATACGGGCCGGAGGCTGTGATATCGGTGTTGTGCGGCTTGTCGGTGATGGTTGTAAAGTGGGGGCGGGGCGTTGTGTGGGGATGGGCGAAATGGAAGCGTTTAACTGACAATCACTCTTAGAGTGCGAGGAAAGTTCGCTCTTCAAGTACTCCTATTAATCTTTACGTCATTGACAAGACACATTATGGAGCATCATAAAGACAGTTGGGTTAACGGTACTATTGCTTCCAAAGTATTATCCTTGGATTCCAAAGGATTACTTTCAGTAAATGCTCTAAGAGAATTGTATCAGTCGGCTTGTAAAATTTCTAGTGGCCGAATGCACCAGTATGTTGTAATAATAATAATGATGACAAAAAAGAAAAAAATATAGTAATAATCCATCTTCTCCACAGTTAAAATAATATTAACGCCCGTCATCATCACAGTTAATAATGAGTCCAATCCCTTGGTATACTAGGTATATACCGTGGATGATTGAACGTTTTCAGCCTCAGAGGGTGAGAAGTGAAAGATTCTATAATAATAATGTTTATTCACCATAGGCATATAAATAATTCATTTTTCTTCATTGTAGATTAATTAATATTTCATATTTCCACTTCCATATGTACAATTTGAAATAAATTCATTCAATTGTAAAATAATTGGCATCAGATTTTTGACAGTACTTTGAACTTAGTTCCAGTTTTAATGTTTGTAATGGTATTAATGAATCAGGCTTTATATAGTGGGAGGAACACATAATGAAAAAAAAGATGTAGCACTTTTCCACAGTATAATATATTTGGTACCATGCGTTTCAACTCACTGAGCCATCCTCTGCCACAGGCACAAGTCTTGTACCTGAGGATGAGGATGTACCAGTGAGCTAAAACGCGTCGTACCAAATATACATAATATATTGTGGAAAAGTGCTACATCTTTCTTTTCATTATTGTTTGTAATGTGGTTTGATAACTTGTTTTACAAAAGAACCCCTTGATGGTCCAATCCTTTAATACTTTTTTTTAGTTTAGGTATCAGTATAGAAGCGGCATAAGTAGCGATGCATTAGCAAATAGCTTAAGGTTTTTTTTTTAATTACTAGTAGAGTATTAGCGGTCAGAAAAAACTTCAATCCGTCAAAAGGAAATATCAGTTAAAGAAAATATATGCATAGGAAATGATTTACCATCCCTTTAGTGTTTTTTGTGAGCTAGCAAGCCGCAGTCCTTGACTGACAACTGAAATATACCCACGGGGAGGAGAAATGGAGATGACAGGTTATGGACTCTGGTGTTTTATATACTCCCATGGTTTTGATTAAAAGTTCTCTGAGCCTTGGGGTAAGCAAAAAAAATAACGAAAAATGATATTGTGCGCACAAAATATTTGAATAACCCTCGGTAAAATATTCGATTACTAGGATTCGTTTTTGAGAAACATGAAATATTTGACCCAGGGGCTTACTTATGGGTCTAAGTTCATCGTGAAACGATTCATTCTGTTATCTTCGTTTCGACGTGATTCTTACGCTCTGCAAGCTTAAACAAAGATGATTCGTATCATAACTGTGTTGTTCGTACGGATGTTTTTCGTCTCATAGGCTTTAAAGTGTTGAACGATAAAACAACTGTTTTTATCCGTAATCGATTTTTGATATAGGTAGGTTTTTTATCATCAGAGAAATAATATTGAGTCTGGATTTTTAATATGTCCAAGATACGTTTTAAGACTTCGTTATAGGAGTCATTATTATCTGGCGGTATGATAAATCTCCCTCATCGGTTTCCTCCACCGAGTTGAGTTTGCGTTGCGATAAATTGACGTCACGATCAACTGACACTTAAGTTGACGCCGCGATAATGTGACGTATGACCGAAGTTCAGCAGATACTCCCTTTGCGGCATATCATATTTGCGGCTTTTTTCGGAATGGAAGTGCCACCACTTTTGGAACATCAGAAGCAAAAGAAACCTGGATTATAGATAAAAGCTACGAGGACATTTTGAAGCCCTGTATTTTCATTTCTATTGTTTTCACAGAGCAAAGAAGTTATGCAGCATAACATGAACCACACATATTTCAAAACATGGGCACTAGAGGTACAAGAACTACATCTCAATGCGAATGACCATGGATGAATTAATAAGAAAATAACTGTGATGTGATGCAAGAGTAATACATCTAAGCTTCTAAGTTTTCAGTTCCAAAATATAATTTAGAGAAAAATAATTCGCTTAAATTAAAAGAGTCCAAATATTGTTTTCCATACCATTTGCCATGAATTCAGTCTTTAGGTAAGCAACTAAGAAAAGTGTAGGTTTTTAGGTGTAAAATGAGATGTATCTCATTGTAGGTATCAAATATCAGTATTTTTATTTGAAACTACCATTACTAGTGTATTGCTTAGTTGTTCTTGAAGACTAATTTTGAAGGTCCTTCAACTGCCCTCATCAGATCGTATAGACCCGAACAATTCTACGTTTCGACACATAATAATCTAGAAATGTACAGTTACCGAAAAAGTAAACACTAAGTAATTTTACATTAATTTTTATTCAGCTACAATCAGTTTCAACCCTTTGCGTCATCATCTGATAGGAGTTATTGCTGAGAGATATTTAGTGTTTACTTTTCTACCGATCATTAATCTCCATATTTCTAAGTCTGAAATTTGGGCCACATCAAGAACGCGAGTGTAAGAAAGAAGGAAGAATTATATATGTAAAGCGAGTATCGAATTCATGGTGGCATCAGGGACCATCCACTTTAAAATCGGGCGCCTCGCCCTTGGAATCATCTCCAACTCTGTTAACGTCAGCACCAACAGAAAGTCCAGAGCTATTTGGAATACAGTCGAGACGCAAGAGGACATTGAAAAAAAATATAAGAAAAAAATCTATTCGATGATGCACCATAAGTGCTGAAACTAGTTGTACACGAATAAATAGATTAGAGATTTGCCTAATATTTGTCGTTATAAGTAGGACCAATGATTACAGTCTTGGGGGAGGGTGGAATTATGTTTTCTTTTTTCACTGGTATGCCCCCTAGCAAATAAATAAACCTTGAAATCGGAAGGATTTTATTGCACAGAGTGGGCACAAGGAGGGAGGAAGTAATAAATAAGCTGACCTCTATTACATTTCTGTATCATATGTAACTTGAGTTGCCCGTATAAATTCACACGAGAATCAGTCATATAGTATGCCTTCTGAGTTGCTTTTTGGGGTATAAACTTTATATGCTACTTGGCCAGAATACTAACAAAAATCAGAAATGTTAAAATGTATAACTGACAATCACTTTTGCTTTTCCTACTTGTAATTCTCATTCCATTTCCCTGTACCTTTGCATTAAAACACATTCATACATTCACAACCTTTACGTAATACTTTGCTAAACTTTAGTCTATGTACCAATGTGAGATTATGGAAAGATTTTACGAGCGAGAATGATACAATGAGTAAAAGTGAGCGAGTAAAATCCCAGGTAATCCCAATGATAGAGTGAAATCCCTATAAGTGACAAGTGACCTTAGAAATCAAATGACAGGGAAATTACTAACGGGACTCCACTGGATAAGTGAAGCAGATAAATTTTGGTGCAGTTTTTTTTAATATGATTCAATCCAGCACAATCTTCTTTCGTTAGCCTCTAATTCCTCCCCGCACCATTTTTTAAATCCTCGGGTAATAATTTCCAATTATTTTTATTACATATCAATTCCCGTGAAAAAACCTTGTTCTTCAAAAACGCCGACATCTTATGAATATTTATGTGTTTATATTCTTAACTAACTAACGTTTTTTCATTTACAATTTATACCTTGCCATAGGAATATTTTATTCCCTGTAATATCATTCGATATCTCATTCGACTTCCCTATAAATCTGCTTTTATAATAGACGTGCCAACTAGCCTTCAACCCTAAGGTCGGTTTGATAGGTGAGGGTAAAACTCCTCAAGTAGGAAACCCGAAGCCCGTGCCACCTGAGGTTTTTTCCAGAAAGATCTGGAACTTAGAAAATCGCTTAGTTTGTGTTTATCTGGAGGTATCCGGAGTCGTCACAGGATCATGAAGCCGGTTCCCCCGTTTGCTATCGTAGCATTGCACTGGGCTACCACCACGTCACTAGAGAAGTTACAGGAGAGTAATATTTTTAGTTTTAATAGTAAGACCAGTGGTAATAGAAAGTTGATGATGAAATTGGGCTTTGATTGAATACTTATATGCACAGAAATGTCAAGACATTGACGTTTTAAAATATATTATTCCTGAGTTTTATAAAAACTTTAGGATAAACCGACTATTTTATTCACCTACTGAAAACATTTTTAATAAATAGATTAGAAAATAAGAGTTTTTATCTACGACCGACAATTAAATATAAATTTTCGAATAATTACCCAAAGCCGTGGTATGTGGTAGGTTACTAAAAAAAGAAACGGGGAGGTGGGAAAGAAAACAACAAGCATAATCACAGGAAAAAAGGAGGAAAAGAAATGGGGTGACAGAAAAATTCGAAAACTTTATAACTGCTTTATATTACTTTATTAGATTAAATAGGTTGAAGCTGTTTGCTTATGGATTTTCAGGCTCCGGTCATCTCCAAGTAAATAAGTGCAACCTAGAGGTAGGGTGAACAGAGATATTTAGTTTCTCCCACGAGTCGTAGAAAATATTTTTCCTGAACTAAGGTTATGGAGAATGTGAAGAATGAAGCATTTAATCAAAACTTTTTAATCAATCATTTTTCCATTACAACGATATGCCGATTACCCGAAGCATGCTTTCTCGACCTGAAGTTCTAATCATGTTTCCGTAGTTCGTGACATATTTTATACTACAGAGATTGCGGATGTCAGTTGGAACATAATATCGACGACGAAAGCATGCTCTACCTGCAGAGGAACGCTTTGGAATTTGAAATTCTGCCATAAAAAATATATAAAGTTTGGGTGTAGATTATGTTTTTTAATTCAGAATATCAGGAAGCATCGCGGGATATTAAAAGGCCACGCATTATTTTCCATGGTATTTTGTGAGTCGTATCGCCTCGAAGTGCCTTAAAGTAAATCGATGAAATTCAATTCATTTTTGTGCTCATTATAAGGAGATCGACTGACAATGCGTGTCCATTCTTAAAGACATTTTTTCCTTATGCTCCATTGTTGATGGCAGTGAATCATTAATTTTCAAGCAGAATGCTTCATTAAATATTTAATAAGGCTTCATTTCAGTGGACCGGGAAAAGGGAAAGTTTATTTTGGTAAAAGAGGAAAAAAAACAATGCAAACATCGCCGAAACCAGCTTTAAAATGCATACTTGACTGAGAGGAAATCTGGGAAAGCAAATATATTTCGATATTTTTATCTCCGCCTATCTGCTCGAAGGCGCCAATCCAGTAGAATATAAGGATATCCTAAAAATATACCATGTTGGATGATATAGACTTGTAAACGATATTCAGCCACACCCAATTACAAACAATCTCCGAATATCAATTTGGTCAATGGCGTGGAAGGAGCGTTCGTGGGTTTAAAATGTAATTTTAATATAATCCGCAGATGAAAGCCATTTTAAATAATGATGATGTAATTAATCACTTCCTGCAAACGGCATGCCCGTTTCATTTTAATGAATGCAGGGGGACCACCTGATATACGCACATACATTTTTCTCATCTCATTAGCGACACACAGAATGATCGAACGATGGGTTTGGAAACCTTATACAGAGAGCAGCTTTGATGACAAAGATACCGAATTTAGTTTTAAAAAATTATAATAAAATATCACCCACGTTACATATATATTTCAGGCTTCGAAATACTTGAAAATAATTTGTTACACGCTTTGCTGACAACACGATACAGGTGGATTAACGTGACAGTACGCTCTGTGGAGTCGAAGAGCCATAGGACGGTGACGCTTTTGCCGTTCCACCCACCTCTCTCTATCTTCCTCACCCCTCCGCCCCCGGCCTCTGCGGCCCCTCCGTTCTCTGAATTCTCCACTGAGCAACAGTGGCAATCAATCGATCAGAAGCACCTCTATCCGCTGTTCGAGCAATCGGGGTGGCGTCCTGCTGCTTTTGTTCCCCTCCCCTCCCCCTCCGTCCTTCTTTGTTGACTGCTTACGCTTTCGCGATGCGATTTTGTTCTGAATTCCGTAGTGTCCGTGCCGCCCTTCGTTGCCTTTCTTCTGTTCCAGACGGAACACTGGAGCACACTCATTGCGGTTCGTCTGTTTGGTAAAAGCAATTGGTCTTTGTTGAATCCACCAACATAGGAATCCGTCGCGGAACACCGGTACCAATTCACATACCCTCTCTCACTCCTTCATTTTGTCGATGGTACACTAAACACTCTTGCTCTTTCACTTTAAAAAATATATTGCAGGGAGGGGTGTTTACGATTTTCCCAGGTTCTATCTTCCGGTTGGATCAAACTAATCCGACTTCATGAATGGATTCTCATGTCCATATTCGGCTTTTTATGTATTGAACGTTTTAATTGACCTGAATTTTGTCTTTACGTGAATTGATTTCAAATAAAAAACACCAATATATGGTCATTTAAAATCCCGTAGTTACAAATTCGATTTCTATATTCTGATAGTGCAATTTTTTGTCAATATGGGTGGCCATATTTTGTTTTTAACAATTATTTTGTTTTATCGTGGTATCTTTACAACATTTAGTTCAATCGTATAAACGTCCCTTACCGGTAAAATGGAAATACGAAAGAAATGACTCGATCAGACCTCATATCTGAGTTTTATGAAATTCTGGTGGTGGTATATTGGTGGCTCCATGTATACCTAATGACGCTACGCTCGAAACCTAGGTCGTGAGTAAAACTTTAATGTATAAATAAAAAGTGTTTTCTTTCTTTGAGTCTGGTGGTGGTGACAAATAAGCGTTCTGCCCCATACTTTAAACAATCTGTCCAGCCGCAAAAGAAACGTTTTATCCTTCCACTAAAAGTTCTCATTAGCTAGAGAACTATAGCTACAGTTATATATTGAAAATTAACTTTAATATTAAGTACTTTTTCTTTTCATGAATGGATAGATTAAATTTGTGCATAGGCCGTTACAATCTGATGATTAAATGGAAATATTGGCATCAGGCACCGTTGGAATTGTCGGCTTGTACCTTTCAGCGCTCCCTAATGGCGAAACTAACTTCATTGGCCGACTTGGGTGGTCCTGAAAGCTTTCCGGTCATTTCTGGAAGTTGGAAATTAAGGAACTCTCCCATCCTTTCTTGGTGAACAGTGTATAATGGTACCATTGGATTCTCCCGTGACCTCTACTCCACACGAGTTTTCAGTGTCTTATTTAAGAGAGATCTCCTCGATGCTTCATTCGCCCAGTACATCTATTATTATCTTCTCCATTTCCTACAAATCTATATCTGACAGTCCTACCTCTGAAATATTTTCCGTCTATTTAATGTGTGCGCTGTTTCATATCCCATCGAATGGAAACAACAAAGCTATTTAATTACATGAATATGATACTAAATATCAGAACCATGGTTGTGAAATACATTTACGAGTTTATTTACAAATTTACAAATTTCATTTATTTTTCTTTCGCTGGAAAAATTCCGCAAAGTAAAGCCCAAAACCACGAAACATATCTGTAATTACATACTCAATAAATCACTGGACGGCGTTCATTTTTAAATTTTTTAATCATCTGTGAAAAATGAAAAATCTCCAGACTTCCAATAAATACTTCAGAAGGCACGTGGAAGTAGATCAAATTACCTGCGGTTGATATCGTCACTGTAGACCAAGCGGGACTGTGGTACCTGCATTAAAACACTTTTTAAAGAAATCGCTATTATGTCTTTCTAAGTGTGAAGGATTATAAAATAAACTAAGAGATCATCGTGAACCGTAAGAGCAAATAACTTTAAAATTTGCTCAAAATTTGAATTTTGTTTAGCCCTCCAACGTCAGTAATTAGTCTTGTTTAAATGCACCACTCCTGCATTCTGACTACGTTCGGGTAATTTGTGAATAGTACATGGTCCTCTGGGACTCTGTAAAAACTGCCCATCATGATATCTTTAAATTACGTAAAATTTCGCTTTCCGTGACCGAGGCGTATACTGCAGATTTCAAAATCCTTCTTTCGGATCTTAAATTTATTCTGGATTTTTTCTCCCCATGTAAACAGCAATGGTATTGACATATAGGGGTATTATTTTTTGCGCCCTTTCTTCGACAGAATATTGTATATAGATACGTCTGAGCAACAATTTAGGCCACCGTGAGACAAAATCCGTAAATTACCTAAATAATTAGAATTATATACCCCGCTGTGTGTATTGAATTTGCTGTGAGATGAATCATGATTCCATCCGCGACACTTATTTAGTTGTGACGGGGGATATTTTTATTATAGGGAGGCGGCGGGGAAACGTTCGAAGACCAACCCGTTGGAGAACTGAACTCTCTCTAAGAAATCGGGTGACCCCTCTTGTCATCGGAAACGAATGGATATAAATTTAATGCCTCCCGAAACCGCGCAAAAGTTTTTACTTTGAAACCAGAGGTAAGTGTAAATTTATTGCTTTCGCGGTTCGTCGTCCGGCAGTGAAACCGCACTAAAAAAAAAACCCTTAGGTCGATCGGTTATGTCGATCGATGTCGCCGCTGCATTGCATCGAATGCCTACCTCATGAAAGGCCCTTTGTATATCCATTCGGGTCGCGACCCCTTTTAGTCCATGCGATCACTATACGTCAGTTCAATCCTTGTTCAACCGAAACGATCACGCAAGGAATTAGTGCTACGCTCTTTAAAGTCTCTGGTACCCCCTGTGCGCATTAATGGAAGAAGTCTGTATGACATCGCAAAGTCGGATCGCGAAATCCTCCTGTAATGGTTTTCCCCGTGGCATTCTCGTTATTTAATCATTTAATTGGAAATATATCACTTATGTGTATACTAAGAAATGTTTTACTTGATAGTGTAATCTTAGTGTTATTATTACTTCGTTTCATTTCTAGGGCTTCGTGCCACTGTCGTAATGATTTAGGCATATTACCTTTAATATCGATTTAACATTCAATTAAATTGATAGCAAATAAACAACTATGGTTTAACGATCAATTCCTGACAGGTGTAGAAGGAAACACTGTATTTTCATAAGATATTTATTCCAACATGAGCAAGTTTTGCCGTATAGCAGTATCTTTACATGAATATGCTGTTATTCTGCGAAACCTGGTTATGTTGAAATACGTACATGCATTTATTTGGAATTGTAGTGTTTTATTCTAAACCTTACATGATGATGGAATCCCACCTGGCCAAGCCTGAAACGATTTCCTGGGTCAAATCCTGGTAGGAGTATGAATAATAACGATTTAACCGAAGAAACAAATGTAAACTATTATGACTCATTAATCAATGCTACATGGGCCAAGTGTGACATGAATCGAACATTTTGAGAGAGAAAAGAGTATTAAGTAGTTAAAATGTGTTCATGGAAGATCGTAAAAAATGTCTTGTAACTCTCTCTTTCTCGACCTATTGGAAAAAATATTACATCCTGACGGATGACATTTTAATTTCCAGATAGTAAGACATTTCATATTGGATCCATTATGTATTCATTGCCTTGATATTATATATCCTTATAGAGGTCATTAATTAGATTAAGTTTTGTGATTATTTTGGAAAAACCCGGGACACTCAGCGAAATCCCGACTTTCACAACTAATTTTTCATGAATAATTTTGCGTCGGACGAGAAATATGATGCTAAAATTCAATTCAGATAACTCGGTGAGTTATTACTTGATCAATATGAGATGTGAATGGTAGCTCAGATTAAAATATTACCTTTAATTTACAATTTACAACCGTACAAGCGTTTTAGAACGTTTTTATACTGCGACGCTTACATTTTCCTTTTACCATCGACCGAATTCCTCCGAGAAAGGTGATTAAACCAGGCAGAGTTTTTAACGCTTAATCGGGAAATTTTAGTACCCATCCAACTAGTTTGGAAGTCTAAAAGTTTTCCCTCTCCATCATCATCATATAAATTCTAAAATTTAGGATCGGGGGTAAACCAAATATTTGTTCCGCTATTTTATGCGGAAATGTTCCCATCGGATAATAACATTCACTTCGTCAGGATAACGCTCTACCCCTCGGAGTATAAAAAAATTCGTATATATATTCTTCGGGGACGCCCAAAAATCTTTTGCGCTCCGGTGTTATTTTCGCATCCCATTTGGAAGGATTGGCTTATTTTTTCCGTCCTGGAATCACGAGGCTCATTTTAATCTTAACACTTTCTGGAGGGTCGTATT
>WURS02423329.1:0-16588 GCA_011762765.2 Rhinocypha anisoptera
GGGGGGGAGCAGGAGGGGGAGAGAGATGAGAGATGAAAATTATTATGAATTTGATGTCACGTCCCTGTACACCTCTATACCACACGAAGCAGGTATTGAATCACTCTCCCACTTCCTATATAAACGCCCCCCCACACAGAAATCCTCCACCAATTTTTTGATTGAATTGACCAAATTTATACTAACCCGGAACCCTTTCACCTTCAAAGACTCCATCTATTTACAAAATAAAGGAACAGCCATGGGAACTCGAATGGCGCCTTCAGCTCTCTACTCCACATTCCCCTTGCCACTCCCCTCCCTCCGTTGTGTCATCCCCTCCTCCCCAATACAGAACACCGTGCATCAGCTAGTTCTCTCAGACCGACGAAGGGGCAAGAGAGCCCCAAAATATTTCTCCATTATGTGAGTCTTTTAAGTGTTTCCTCTATGTGTGAATGTGTATAAGTGTGTGCGTGTGTTCGTGTTTGCTGCTCATCCGAGTTTTCCTGAAGTATATATACATATATACTTCAGGAAATATATACATATATATTTATATATATATATATGTATATACATAAAACGAACACACGCACATGCTTATACACAGTCACACACAGAAACAAGTAAAAAAAATACATAACAGAGTCTCCTGGCTTGAGAGGGGAGGAGAAGTAAGGGAATGGATTGGGTGTGGGTTTCGAGGAAATGTTAGTGGTGGATGTTAAGCCTGAGTTTTTCAAATCCTCTTAATGCAAGGATATTGTAGAGCTTGTGGGTTCTTACTTATATGTTGGATGCAATTTCAGAAAGAGTTTCAAGGATGGCAAGGGAAAACCACTTTGCAAAAGGAAAGATTATTAGAGGTGGAGTGTCTGGGGACCAGGAATGAAGAGAACTGCTGATTTTGAGGAAAATTGATGGTTTAATTCATTCTTATGGATAAAGGGGTGGTACATTCGCCTTTGTAAAATGCTAGACAATAGTGCAGGAGAGGCGATTTATGACATTTTTGCTGAGGCAATTGCCATGGGAGGGAGGTAGGAAGGGGAGGGGTGGAATAGTTTTACATCAATGGTGGTTTCAGGGAGAGGGTGTGGAGATGTGGTGGAGGAATGTTTCAAGGGATTTCTGGATTTGAAGAGATCCTTTATGTTTGCCGGCCGTTTATACATGACTGAGAGGCAGTGGGGCAGGAGAGAGGAAGTTATGTCACTGTCTTTAATGATAGGGTTAAGTTCCTTTAGAAAAGTCTTCAGTTTATGTATTCCTGGGAAGTATGTAATGCAGAGGCTGAGTCCTGTGTCGGGTTTAGGAGTTTTTGGTTTCGGTGAGTATTGTGAGGAGGAAAGGAGAATTTTTCTATTGAAGAGCGGATCTGGGTAGCCACGTGTCTGGAGGGCGGATTGTAAGTTTGTCAGATAATTTTTAAGTGAGTGTGTGTTTTTGCAGTTGCGATGGTCGTGAATAGAAAGGCAGTTTGGTATAGATTGTGTAGTATGTATTGGGTGTCAGCTGTTGTAGTGTAGATATTGTTGATGATTGGAAGGTTTGATATGTACAGAAGTAATGAAATTATTGTTTTCGAGTAGTATGTCTACGTCAAGGAAGGTGATGTTTGAGTTGGAAATGGACGAGGTAAACTTTACAGAGAAAGAGGAATTGATTTTTGAGATGAAGTTGATAAGGGATTCTGGCCATGTATCCAAAGTAAAAAGATGTCATCAATGAAGCATACCCAGAGGATTGGTTGAAGGTTTTGGTGGGGAAAGGAATGTTTCTTCAAGTCAGTCCATGAAAAGATTGGCATACGACAGTGCCATTCTCACTCCTATGGCAGTCCCTTTGGTTTGGAGGTAGAAAGAGTTGTTGAAGGAGAAACAGTTGTTAGTGAGCACGAAATTGGCTAAATTTAATAGGAAATCTGTAGATGTTGCTTGGGATATTGGCCACTGATCAAGGTAATGTTGAAGAGAGGATAAGCCTATGGGGGATTGAAGTGTACAGGGAAATGATGTTGATAGCTCCCAGTAAAGTGGAGGTGAAGAGAATTTCTACAGAATTTAATTGGGAAAGGAAATCGTAAGAATCTTTAATAATAGAGGGGAAGGATAATACTAATGGCTATAGATGATGGCCAAGGTAGGTGGACAGTCTTTCGGTGGGGGAATTTATACAGGATACAATCGGGTGGCAAGAGATGTTTGGTTTGTATATTTTAGGAAGAAGATATTGGGGGGTTCTGGAATTTGGAGGAGATAGAATTGTAATGTCTTGTGGGGAAAGGCCATCACTAATTCTGTACTCTAGGAGGAAGGAGAGTATGGATTGTTGTATTTCTGGGGTTGGATCGTGATTAAATAAAATGTATGTGGAGGAGTCGTTGAGGTAATGAGGGGCTTCGGCGATGTAGTCCCTTTTATTTAGAACCACTCCTTTATCCATAAGATTTAATAACCACCGATTTTCCTCAAAATCAGCACAGTTCTCTTCACTCCCAGTCCCCACACACTCTGCCACTCATAACCTTTCCTTTGACAAGTGTTTTTCCCTCGCCATCCTTGAAACTCTTTCCAAACTCATCCAACGAAGAGGTAATAACCCACGAGCTCTCCTACATCCTCGTATTCAGAGGATTTGAAAATCATAGGATGCAGTAGAGAAGTTCTTTTTGCAGATGATCACAAACCCAGCTGTAACTGGTACAGTACAAATCTTCATCATCAGATTTGCATCAAAATGTTTATTAAAGTCAAAATTGGTTATTAAATAGGATGACTGATGACTTAGTTCTTTTTCTTAACTTTTAGTGATCAGAAATTTGGATGGTGTTTCTATATGCAAGATGATGCAACTGATGGTAGAATTTCATAAAACATATCTGGAATTCAGAATTTGTAGAGGTTAAGCTCTGAGATCGCAGAACATAAGAAACTCCCAATGCAATTGCTTAATTGGTTCTTTATTCAGCTCAATTGCTGTAGGCTGAGATAGTATAGTTAAATAAAGTGAGAGTAGAATGGCAGTAAATATACTCTCAGCCATGACCAACTTTTCTTAAAGAAATGACCTGCAAACAATCTTTTAAAGCAGTTTTGAAAGCCTAAATGAATGATGACAATAAAAAAGTCCACATTCATTAACCATAAGATCGGTTTGACTGGAATGAATTTTGCTGAATATGATTACTGATACTTATTATGTTTTCTGACAGGTTAGCTTATATATATATAATATTTTATCAATATAAACAAAATTTTACCACATAAACCAAACATTTTATAATGTATTGGTGAATTTTTCATCTTTTATTTTACCACAATCGATAATATCTCCTTAATGAATATAGAAAACAACGCTAAAGGTATAGTAAATACCTTCTATATAGTTATGTGATAAAGTCTGAAACGTATTTAAAAGACCGCCTATACACAGCCATCTTGAGTACCTTATGTGGTTAGGCATGATATCACTAGAGGTCATGCTTAGCGCATCTGTGGAAAAGAATTGCGTTATTCAATTTCTTAGTAAGACGCTTTATGTGTTAGTGAAAATACACGTTGTAATTTAATTCCAGTATCTGTAAGTGCTGAGCCCAGTCGTTTTAAAACTGTTCAGATATGTCTACTGATTTCTACATAAGATATTATGTTGGCCATAAAGGTAAATTTGGCCACGAATTTTTGGAATTTGAGTTCCGGCCTGACGGCAAATTGAGGTACGCCAACAATTCTAACTACAAGAATGATACAATGATTCGGAAGGAAGCGTACGTGCATAATTGTGTAATGGAAGAACTTAAGCGTATCATTCATGACTCTGAGATCATGCAAGAAGATGATTCGCTATGGCCACAGCCGGATCGTGTTGGCCGACAGGAGTTGGAAATTGTTATCGGTGATGAACACATTTCCTTCACAACATCAAAAACCGGTTCCCTTGTTGACGTGAACCAGTCCCGAGATCCAGAAGGATTGAGGTGCTTCTATTATTTGGTGCAAGATTTGAAGTGTTTGGTGTTTTCTCTCATCGGGCTTCATTTCAAGATCAAGCCCATTTAAAGGAGATAAACCGACCCAGAATTTATATACAAACTTGTATTTGGCAGAATGGCCGGTCAGTGAGTTTGTTTTAAAACTTTTAATCTGGGAATTTTATCAACGGAAACTATTATTGCATTGAAAGTGTTAAAAATTATTACTCAATTGTAGTTTATTATTTAAAACACACATATGTCCTTATTTCTTGGCTCTTGCGTTATTTTGGCGCATTTATATGTTCGTAAACAGCGAAGTTTGTTTATTATTCCCCAAAAAACCGAGTACTTGAGATATCTGTACAAGTCTTGATTACATTCATAATAAATGATTCGTAACGTATCTGATGTACTTCATTCCCAGTGTCACAGAAAAATATCGAATTAGCTTTAATCGTATTTATACGTTATTGAAGTTTCTCTGCCTCCAGAACTATAAGCGAATGCTTGATGCGGGGTTGCTGTGGGAGTAATCCGTGTGGTATTTATAGTACACTTTAAAAATTGTCTTCTTGCACCCTTCCATGTGTACTTAGATACGTATGTGGTATGGGTCTCTAAACAGGACAAAAATGAAGTTGAGAACTACTACACAATTGTGGTCCAATCCTGCAAGGATAAAATTTTGCCTCGTTAAAAATAAGCTAACCTACAAAGAGTGAATTATCAGACGTGCTGTGGTGGAATTTCATCATTATGAATATAAAGACATGCAATTTTCCACAAAAAAAATCATTTTTGTGGAAAATTGCATTTCTTTTGTCTCTTTTTTGCATGCCTCTTTATATTCATAAGCTAACCTAATTGCTTATCGACATCACTGGCCAACATGGAATTTGGTATGGTAGGTCATACACCACTCCTGGCTTTTTATCGTTTCGTCAAGGGAAAAATAGGTAAAGCCTTGTAGAGTTTATCATAGCCATTTAATCTCCTTAAGTGGTGATTTGTGTTATGCTTAGAGGGTTCAAAATTTATTTCTTGCATGCAACATCAAACTTCAATATATACCTACTGATTATCAAGCATTAAACTGTGGAATAACCTCTAGTTGGCGTTTGAATAGGATTCATGAAAGAAGAAAATGAAACATGATAGTATTGATATAATTACCGTAACTTATGTCTTACTCGTAAGATCAGTACCATTCTTGGTGATACAATACCTTGATGGAATACTATGAATAATCTAGGAATTTATATAGACACTCAAAATTTAAATATTTTGAAAAATAACTCAAGCGTATTATTAAAACATTTGTTATTGTGCATGTATACTAATGTGTGAATATCTCTTGTGCATTCTTACAAGACCTTAATTTTAAATTTTGTTGTATTAGAGTTCCAAGACATAATACAGGTTAGTGAGAGGCAACACCAATGAATAACTCCTCTCCCAACTTAATACCATTCATCCAGCCATTTCCTAATCTCACAATCACACGTTGGTTCATGAAAAGCCTTTTTTATCATCTCTCCATTCTTCACCCTTCATTTCCATCAGGTATTTCCAAGACACCCAACAAAGGCTATATCAACAATCACTAAACAAAAGCTACAACCTCTCTTTCCTTATATTGTTCTCCAATTCTTAAGAGTCCCAACGTGCATATTGTCCCCTTTCCTCTACTCAAACCTGTTCTCTCGCCGTCCTCCATGTTGCTTACCTTCCTATTAGTAAGCATTCTTAAGAGATTTTGGCGTCATGGGACATTTTCTGGCGTTCTTCACATTTTTTTGTCTTACCTAATGGCAGCTTGACATTTTCATAGTCTTTTAGCCACTTCTATTTTTTATTACAGAGACCGACTATGTCTTTATGATAGTGAGTTTTGTCAGTTCTGTGGGTAATTCGGTCCAACAATTGCCGATTCTTTTCATTGCTTCACTTCGTCTCCTTCAGAACATGCATCACTTCCCAATATTTCATATCCCATCCATTTTGTCTGCATCTTCTCTCTATTAATTTCGTCTTCTTGTCCTTAAATTCTTCCGTGCACTCTTCCACCTATGCGTGCCTCCTGCCTGACCTGTTCATTCCCTTCTTGCTTTATGACACTACTCCTGCTCCTCCACATCTGTCAGCCATAGAAAAAATATATATCAGATCGACATCACTTTACGTTCTTGCATGGTGTACCTTACGTCCCATTAATGACAACCACAATGTGTGTGCAGTAGACGATGCTGTCTTCCTTCTGTTTGCGCCTAGTGTAGTGAGGGTTGATTAGGTGCCTTTTCTCAATTGTGCACAGTTAATTATGAACAAACCACCCGAGTACAGTTAATATGTAACCGAGTGATACCTGATGCTTTGTGTATTATTTGTGATGACCTTTGGTCTTAACCACGCCCCCTTCTCCCCTCTCTCACCCAACTTCCCTAGATGTTTTGCTTTTATGATGGCACCTGAAATAAATGGCGTCATGGTCCTCCTCAGTATCCGTTGAAAACAGCACATCTGCAATTTTAGACCTGATTATGATGCAGTGTCATCGAAACTGATCAAATAAAGTATATTTTTTTAAAGTGGGAAATTCCTATCTTCTTATCATAAAAATTCTATAGTTTTGTTGAAAAAAATAGATTTGCCCTGCATGGAAGGGAATTATTTTTCTCGGATACTGAAAATCCCGATTAATACAATTCCGTGGAAGCAGTTGATATATACATCGTAGGAAGTATGCAATTATGATTAGCTTTTGTGAATCATTTTCCAGGAAGGACTTCTCAATTACAAATGTTGACATTGTTCCAAAGTAAGTTATATGATATAATAGTTAAGGGTCATACATAGTTGCAAGATTAAATGTCACCATTCCATTTTGTAGCGGAAAGCTCATGGCCAATTTTCAGACAAATAATTAACCTCTTGCAGTTTCTCACGGTCTGGATGGACGTGCCTCGTAATTGTAAGAGACTAACAAAATATACTGACTCGGCTGAATGATTTACAAGTTTCTTTTTATTATGAAGATGAAATGTAGAAATTCTAGAATAACTGTGATGTTCCCTTTGCAGAATTCGCTTGCCTCTCTTTTGCTCTTTCGTGTCGCTTTTGTCTGTGTTGTGTTGCGCCTGGCGGTGCTGGTGTTGATCGTGGTTACGTCGTTCCGGTTCCGATAGGGCGGCGAAGTATGATTTGCGGGGAGTGGTGAGGTACGAAAGGGTAAAGTTGAATGAGTCGGAGGTTGAACCGTAGGTTCAGATTTGATTAGTTTTTACAAAAGTTTTTTTTACAACATATTGATACTTCTTACAGTTTTCTACACTTGATTGTTCTGTTCTGCAGGGAGCTGATCCGAATTAGAAATGTGAGTTATTTTGTTAAACGTAAGTATTTTTATTAGATTTCTTACCTACATATCGTCTTTGGTAAGCCATTACAACCGTTGAATTATATTGGTAGTTGAATCCCTAGGTAAGTAATGTATGAAGAGGCCTCTAGTATTAAAGTTTCAACAATGACATCACTATCAGGAAGTGAAATGCATTGTTTTCTGTAAGTATTAATCGCCATGTCTGAGACTCATTCTAACTAGTCTAATAGAAACTAAGAAGTCTAAGATTTATGGCGTAACTTAGTGGAATACTTTCACCTTTCTGCGAATGGAAATAAAAAAATGCAATTCCACAATTTACTAATTGTGAGATTTCACCGTTTTCTCTCCAGTACTTATTTTTTGCATTTTTTTTATTATTTGGCGTGATTTTTTTTATTTTCAGGAACTACTTTCGATTTCAGGGTGGTTCCATAAATCATCAACGTTATGACAGTGCAATTAGTGGAATTCAGTTGGTTGCTCCCTGCTGGAATTTAATAACTCTTCCACAATACAGTAGAAATTTGTACAATCCCCTTCTTAGTTTATTGCAAAGGTGAGTGTTAGTAGAAAGACAAATTCGCATCTGATGTTCTACTCACAGCAACTGTGAACTCTGGCATGAAACAAATTTTTATTACTATTATATCTGAAATAATTGCAGTAGGACTACCATTAACATTTTTGGCGTCTAATAAGTACTTTCTAATACTTTTTATGGTCAGTGAGGAAGGGGGGGGGGGCAGTGAATTACTTAATGATTTAAAATATTATGATGATATAGAGGTTGTATTTAGGCTCTCAAAGTTTCTAATGGATGACAGAATTAGAATTATGAATCATTGGAGACTTCCAAGGACCCATAATTACTACATAGCCTGTTTACCCTGAGTTGCAAATTACTATAGCACCACTTTTCTTATCCTTCCAAACACTCCTCAGTATCCCAGCACCCCTAAATATTTCTCACATCTGTTTTTATCTCTTCCACATTGTTCTATCGACTTGCACATCTTATTTTTAATTCTGTGATTTTCAAATTGTACAAATTGGTAGTTATTTTCACAGTTGCTTCTGAACAAAATTTTGTTGATGTTGGATTTTATTATTGTTCTCTGAATTTTTTAAATTCCATTTTTGTCAGTTTTCAATTTTATCAACCACCAACCAATCTTGTCTCCTTTCAATTTGTCATTTAACCATTCATTATGGTTTATATACTATGTTGTACCTTTTAAATGGTTATATTTAAAAATTTAAGTGTTCTAAGAGAAGAAATTCCATGCTGGTTAATTTTTATGACTCCTTTATGTGCTCACCAAGTTTACTGAAGCTCACCAGCCATCTTTTTTCTCTCTTGAAGGTCTTTTGACGATGTTGAAGTTTACAGAGAAGAGAAATCCATTGTTGTTTCAGGTTATGATGTTCACAAACCTGTTCAAAATTTTGAAGAGGTCAACTTTCCTCCGCTTGTCTATCTTGCAATAAAGTAAGTGCAGTTTCATTGGAATTAACTGATTCCATCTGTACACGTGAGTGGTATTTGATCATAACATGTCGAGACTTATAACTAATGTTGTTTTTATAACATGTGCAACCTGTTTGTGACACGTGATAACTATGCCCTTTGTAGGACTTCTGTCTAGTGTTTTTGTGAAGTTCATGTGTGTATCTTTTGAAACCTGGCGCTGCTTCTATCACAACATATTTGTAATTGAGGTGGGGTGGGTGAAAGAAGGGTGTGTTTCAGTCTCAATCTTGCCCCAATAAAAACCTTTTATTATAATTAATATTAATGCATTAAAATGCTGAATTCCCACTCAAGAGCATTTTGGTGTTTACTTCATAGTGAAATGATTTTGTGATTGATTGAAGGAGGATAATGAAAGTTTGATGTTGTGATTCATGTGGGAATAGGTAAGAGAACTTTTGTAAGGTGTGGTGTGACCCCAAAATGGCTTACATCAATTTCCACAAGCCAACAAAATTTTTCCAAATCCGCTAAATTTGAGAAACTCTGCATATTATTTGATCGGAAATTAACCAACTAGATAGTGTAGTTTATTTTTTAATTGTTTTATGCTAATTCTAATAATTTTTATTTTTACTAATTCACGACAGGGGGTTGCACTTTATTCCATAAATGGGGCAAGTGCGTCCTATTGCTGTGCAGGGCTACCTGTTTCCTCAACAAAGAAAGCGGGTAAAGTGCAGTTTCTCCCAAATGTTCGCTTTTGAAATAGAAGTTTTTTGTCTTAATTGAAAACATTAAAAATTAACTAACTAAGAAATTATATCCCATTATATGCATTCTGCTCATCATTCTTTGTATAAAAGTTCAAAAACACATGTAGTAATAATGAATAGGAACAAACATTTGACCATTAAACATTTAGGTAATATTTAAACAATTTGTTTACTTTAAATTGAAATGAAAGTTAGTTAAAGTTAATGAAATGCCGAATGTGAACCTTTCTCTGTGGTCAACAGATGGTTTCGGTAACAGTCTTAAAATGGAATCCTTTGAAACTTCACTAGAATCTTCATTTTGAGGATAGGTAAAGCTAATTTCAGACCCATGCAATGTTTTCAGGAAGCAAACCACTGGCTCATCAAACTGGTTGAATTCCAGGATTTTTCCAACGTAATGTACAATCACCTTCTTGCTGGCAAACTTAACTAGAACCCAATCTCCACTTTAAATTTCAGGCAGATCATTGGTATTGTTTACTTCTTTCCCTACAACGTCTCTTAAATTTTTTCCCAATATGTCATCTAGACTTTCCCCATCTGGAGAAATAAAACCTAGCTCCTTATCATAATCACTTTGTGTTTCCTCAGCTATTCCCCGCACTGTTCGATTTTTTTCCTCACTGCTGCATTTATTTTGGGATGATTTTTCTTTCATTTGATCACAGATGTATTCTCCAGTTACTACTTCTTCCCCCATAGCAGCTCTTTATCTTTTGATGACCCTCTTTTTTTGTTCTGAAATGGATGACTGAACAGAAGTCAATAGAATTTCTTCAAATTATGTCCTCCGTGGTACATCACACTCAAAATTTGTAGATGGTTGACTACAACAAGCTACTGACTGCTCATGGTGTGCTGGGACAAAAAGTTTAGCAGTGACACCATCAGTTGTACTTTGAACTGCGGGAATACTGGGTGATGGTCGCTCTTGTTTCCATCTTTTTATTGACTTTCTCAAGAGCCTTTTGAATGTCATCTTTAGTGTAAGTCAGCCCCTTTTGAGTTTTTCTGTGGTAAACCCAAACCATTCTGCAACAACATATAGTACTGAATATTTTGCTAAATTGTTTCATGAAATAAAAGTACTACGTTTTTCTATGCCTTGTCTAACAGTGGCAGGATGAGCTGCCACCCGATTAGTATGCAAAATATTAACCAATCTACTGTACTACTCTAAAACTGGGACAAATTCACCTTAATTCAACTCAGTTACATTCTAATGAATTTCCTCTATGAAACTAGAGCAGAAATAGCAGAAGAGAAAATAAATATTCTATTTCCAAAAAATTGTGCTTATTTAACGTATAACCTAAAAGTTTATTCAATTTTGCATTATTTTTCAAATATAAAGGCTTAAACATGAGTAATTTACTTGTGAAATTAATTTTATGTACCTTTGAAGAAGAAAAACTGATGCACAAAAGCTATATTAGAATGGGGTGAGTGTGACCCCGGGGTCGCACTTAAGGAATGCGTGGTTATGATGGGGAAAGTGGGACCCCATCTAAAACACCTAACTCAAAGCACAAAGATGCGTAATTTGAAAGTAAATAAAGGAAAGCAATCACCTCGAGTATAAATTTAAAAAAAGTACTCACCAATATTTTTCAATTAGTTGATTTAAAAATAATCCACAGGAGACCACTCGTCACCACCAACTACTAACACGAGATGAACTAATTTTGTAAGTATGTGGGTTCAGCAGCCAAAAGCCTCAGCATAACAAACATCCTTTGACTACAATGTGTTTCACATGTTATGAATGCGCATATTATTTCACATGTTATGAATGCATATATTATGACGGAAATTCGTTCTTCTACATGGTTGGTCGCACTTACCCCACCTCACCTTATGACATAATTTGATATCATTATATTTGCTGTATAATGTATCGGTTGGATGAATTTGTTTATCATAGTATGAACTTTTATGCATAAATTAATGGCTCAAGCTTAGAATGGTAAAGGTATGTGAAAATTTTGAAATCCTGTTATTCTAATCTAGAAAGAAAAGTTTCTCCCTAGCCTTGAGGGTTGGTAGCCTGTGTTTATGCTCATGTAAACTTCAACTCTCGACCCTGAAATAATTTTCCCTACTGGATGCATCTCAAAATTGCTCCTAATGCATTTCTGCATAGTGGGTCCGCTCATTAAAATAAGTTCTGTCCTCATGAAGGAAATTGTTTTATTGGGATTAGCAGTGATTGAGTTATGTTGCACCCACTTTTAACTTTTTAATTTAGTGACATTTCATCACACACATCCTAATGAATCATGACAGGAGCTGGAGGACATGTTCCTTTTTGTCCTTTATTTTGGGAGAGGTGCCAATATTTCTTGCTCCCCTATTGAATTGAAGTGTAATCTGTTGTTTAAGGCAGGTTTTTGATGAGCCTTAGGTTAGATTTTCCCCACTGTATCTTAACTTTATCCCTCTTCAAATCTGCATACTTCCCACCACCTGTCTCTCTATCCAAAATCCCTATCCCCTATCTTCCTGCCACTACCTTGCTTACCCAATATTCTACCCTCTATCACAACCCTTAACAACCCAATACACCTCCGAGTACCCCTTCCATCTTCACCTTTCCTGCCTTCTTTGTATTTCAGGAAGCAATCACCTCTCCTCCCCATCTACCATTCTAACTACTATTTCCTCTATCCATTCAACTCAACTCCCCATCCTTCACCAAACCCACATTTCTCATTTTCATACCTTCCTCTTGGACCAGATTTCGGATCGATGTAATAACCCTCCATATGAGGGTTTTCACTAATCTTTTTAAAGTCTTTGCTTAAGTTTGCTCTCATCAACTCCTTCCTTTTTGCAAAAGTCTCTTTTTATAATGAAAAAGATAATCCCTACTGAAGGGGATTTTCTTTGAGTGAGAATGACATGATCTGAATACTGTGCTTTTAATTTTCAGAAACTAAATTCATGCATCAAACAAAAAATTTAAAAAACAAGGTTAGCATGTGTTTGCAAATTTTACTGATTTTCGGTGGGATTTTTTTCTGAACCAAACTTGGCTAACATAAATGTAATTAAAATTTCATTGTGTAGGCAAATGGGATTTAAGGAGCCAACGCCTATTCAGGCTCAGTCCTGGCCAATAGCGTTGAGTGGGAGAGATATGGTCGGAGTGGCAGTCACTGGGTCAGGAAAGACATTGGCAGTGAGTACTAACACGTAGTAACCACCTTTGCAAAGTATAACCATTTCATTGTTTCTTCCTTGGGAGTTTTGAGCAATCAATCAGCTCACAAAGACAGCCTCTCACGAAAATCCTTGGCTAGCAAACATCTATTCAACATTTCCATTTTGTAATTTTTTGATGTAAATTATTTTGTGGTCCTATCAATATAGTTTTTTATTTATAATCCATTATTCTATGCACAGTTTATTATGCACAGCACACAAAGTATTTTTCAAAGAATGAAATGGTAATTTTTTTGTTTTAAAACAAAAGAAAAAATTGTGAGTCCATGGGTTAAATATAGGGATCCACATTTTCCTCCAATCTAAAACTGGGTTTGAATTTTAACAGGGATCCAAATGGTCTCTCCTATCATATTCGAATCTGAAAAATGAGCCATCACCAGTTGGAGAGCTCCATGGAACATTGGAAGCACTCGAAAGAGGAGTTAAATTGATTGCTTCCTCCACCCTCACTTTCCAAACCTACAATTACGTCGACTTGTGACGGCTGAGCACAAACTGCCCCTCACTCATATGTATTGTTCCTTCACATGTTGCTTCACATGTTTCTTTTAAGGTGAGGTGATCGTGCTTTTCCCACCTCTTGAAATCAGTGAGCCACTGTACCTACCACTTGTGCATTTTTTTGTTGTTTGTCTTTTTTTAAAGAGACAAAAAAATAATTGGTGGGCTTTATGGGCAAACTCTCACACTTGGAACTTCATTAAAAGCTTGCTTTTATTCGTCCCTTGATCCAGCGGCCTCAACTGGCTAGTCCAGAGTCCCTTGTTGAGGGACTCTGGACTAGCCAGTTGATTAGTAGATGAGGCATATCCAGCAAAACCGAACAAGTGTCTCCTTGTGAGGTCCTGGCTGCCATTCTAGGGCATGTGGTCGTGCTTGTCCTTGCATCTTTTGCATGATCATCATTCTCCCCCTCTAGACTTTGAATGGTGGAGACCCAAACCATTCCTTAAAATTAAATGAACCCTGCTGCAGACCATGCAAGTCATGAGATATTCACAATACCCCTTTTTAGACATTCAAAACTAAGCCCTTCATTCATGATCTATCACTCACTCTCTCGTTGGGTCCTCTCCATACACAGTCTGGAGGATGCAAGCATCTCTGGCCTTTGTGTGTGGTTAGCACATTTGTCCTTTTGATAAACAGAACGAGGCACACCAATGAAAATGTTGGAGGAAAAGCCTTCGGTATGGTGTCATTGTAGGATCATTACTCAATTACACAATAGCAACGTCTTGCTTTTAAGGTTATTACTCAATATTAGAGTTTAGATTTCTACTTAAACGATGTGCATCACCATATTATGGCGTCATGAGGTGATAAAAGCCATACTCTGGCAAAACATGGAGCACCAGTGAAAATCTGTAGAAAATAAATATTGTGTTTTGATATAAGTATGTGCCATGGAAATAATAAATGGTATTGAATTAATAATTGAAGAGTCAATTTTTTGTGATTGTCATTCAATTGTGATTTTGTTTTAAATAGGCAATAACATCAAAAATTTTTAGCACAGTCCTTTTTCTTTTCAGCATCGTTTCTCTTTTCGGTTGGTTCTTGTACTGTAGAAAATGACTGGTTGTCATCCGAGTTGCTTACATCGTGGCATTCCCCATGATAGAACACTGCATACAAATTTTCAATTATGTGAATCGATTCATCACTGACAAGGGGAAATAAACCCCCAAAACATAAATGCATATTGTCCTCTGTTTCTTTGTAACAATGAGAGTGTCTCTAGTTGGTAAGGGGTTGAGAGATGCCTATTGGCTACGAAATGTGATTGAAGGAAGGTATGTACACGTGTGTAGTGGTCAAGGGGTGTGAACTCCTTGACCACTACACACGACTCCTTGCTAAGGAGGCAAACTGGTTCAGTGCAATCCCTCCTTAGTGATAAGGGTGACCCCTGGAGATTCCTATGTATCGATATTTTGGTCAACTGATGACCATCGAGAGAGTGTTTTGAGTGATATGACAAAGAATAGTATGGTGATGAAGCACTATTCAAAATAAAGTGACTTTGAACAGTACTTCATGACTGTACTATCCTTTATCAAGTCACTCAAAATACTCTTATTGGTCACCAGTTGACCGGAATGTCGATACTTGGGACTCTCTAGAGTTACCCCTTATTTCAACTTAATGAGGCCTAGCACCAAATCTAACCACTTTGCTTCCTACTGCAAGGAGTCTCTTCTAGTTCACACCCAACTTTATGCATAGTGACCGCTACAGTTTTCTTCCTTCAATTATATTTCCATAGTTCAAAAGGAAAAAGGTCATATCATGTTTCCAAGTTAACTTTTTCTTGGAGTTAAAATATCCAGAAATACTAGCTTTCCTCTTTTCTTAGTATGCTTAATGAAATGAGTGATGAGACTCCTAAGAAAGGATTTCTATAATTATATTTTATTTCAAATGCAAAATTTATTTGTCCAAGAATAATAGAAAAATAGTTAAGGCCGAGACTTTGTGGAAATCCATGGTGATAACAACAGAAATAAGACTTAGCGATCCACACGAAGTATAAATTTATTATTCAACCAGTTTCACTACACTGTAGCATCTTCAGGAATCCTGAAGGGATCCTTCAAGGAATGCCTGAAGATGCTGCAGTGTAGTGAAACTGGTTGAATAATAAATTTATATTTCGTGTGGCTCACAAAGTCTTATTTCTGTTGTTAAGAATAATAGGTTTATCAGAAGTCACTCTTACTACTTATAAACTTCAACAGATTTGACACTCCTGAGGAAAGTGATTGAGTCTAGCCTATCTGATCTCTCTAGTCGTCCAACGGGATCTTTTGCATTCACACACAGTCATGGGTGTTTTTCCAAAATTTGTTTAATTTTCTTTATTTAAATACACTTTGATTAATAATATTTATTCACAGAGATGGAATATTGTTTTCTATCTATTAATTGGTAGAGTGAATTTTTATGAATAGTATTCAATGTAACGAATGGATGGAAGCAATTAAGAAATATTTATGTGGCTCCAAAATCCCCAAAGATGATTACAGATGGAATAGAGATACACAATCAAAAAGTAAAAGGATCAAGTCCCCTATACCCTTTATTGTCAAATTGAAGTGAGGGTTACATTGAATGCTGACTATTCCCTCCCACTTCCATTTTAAGTTTTGAAAACTCCTTAATTGCCCTCTCACCTTGGATTCACTTGCAGTATCTTCTTCCGGCCCTCACTCAAGTTTTACATCAACGTCAGTTTGTGGACAAGAGGTTCCCTTTGGCATTAATACTCGCACCCACCCGTGAATTGGCTGTTCAAATTCATCAGGTGTTCTGCAATTGCAGCAGAAACATGTCCATTCGAGGAGTTTGCATATATGGTGGGATTAACGTCAAACATCAGGTAACAGTTTGATTACTTCCTTCATTATTTTAATTAATTTTATTTTTCAGAATTCATATCCTGTGATTGACATTCTAGTTTATTACTTACCAACTATATTGACATCCATTGCACAAGACTGTTGAATTAGATTTGTGTTATGTGATGTTGTAATTGTGTCAAACCTTGAATGTGCAAGCATGTGAGAATCCATCCTGGGCCCCCGTGCTGAGAAGCATCCGGGCGAAGAGGGAGAGACTCGAGGCAGCCAGCCAATCAGGAGTCACCTGACCCCAGGCCTACGATATATATACCGGACCATTTCCAGCGACATTCACACCCTGAGGACGATGGACGACTCGGCCATCGAAACGTCGGCAGAAATGCAGAGAGTGACCCGGTGGAGAAC
>WURS02423339.1:0-16588 GCA_011762765.2 Rhinocypha anisoptera
TAACTATCTCCCTCTCACCACCCCCTCACCACCCCAAACCCCCTCCCCTTCACAACAATGCATTTGTCTTTCCTTCCACTCGTTTGTCAGTCCCCCGCCACAATACAACTTGACCCACCCACCAACTCTCTCCCCTTCCCCTGATCACTTACAATGTATTTAAGCTTGCTCTTCCAACATACTTCACCAGACAATGGCGATCATCGCTAAAACCGGTTGAGTATTGTGAAGAATTGTTTTTGTGGAAATTATATTAGTTATAAAAAATGATCCTTCTATCATGGAATTCCACCAAGTGACGGCCTCCACAATGAACTATTTTCTGAGTAGTATGAACTTTCTTGTTTACTCTACACGGCTTGTTCAGTCAATGTTAACGAAAATCAAATTGACGTTACCAAGTGGCATTATCACTTTGACGGAAAATTGCAAGTTAATGTAAGTAAATATTTATGAGGAATTGATGCGTTTAAAGTATTTTGAAATAAGGCTTCTTAGAACACCCCACTTCCCCTACGTCGCATGAAGCATATTATTTTTAGCGAAACGAATTGTCCGTGAGTCACGATTTTCATTTCACTGGACTGGCGTGGGAGGGGCATTCCTCGAATGCCGTCCTTATGAACGTTCTCATCGACGCTTGCTTACGGTCTCCCTCCGTGACGCAAGACCTAAATCCCCAGGTGGTTGCCACGAACGTGATATTTTTTTCTATCACTAGTTTTTGAGGTGGCACCAGGTGCTCTCACGGGCTAATCGCGGCCGGTCTACAACGAGTATCAACAATCTCGCCAATTGCTCGCCTCGTCCGAGGGAGAGGAGGAGGATGGGTGGAGGGGGTGGTGGGGCCGAGGGGGAGAAGAAAAAGGAGCCAGGGGAAGAGGGCGAGTTGACCGAAAACATGATCGATTGATTTTTTTCCCTTCCTTTTGATCTCCCTCTCTACTTCGCTCTCTTGCTTGAGACAAACGGAATAGCACGGCTACCACAGATTTCAAGCCAACCGGAGGGGTATCGCAATTGTATTCAGGCCAATTGCGAGAACACTTGATGCGTAAACATCTCCCTCAATCACCGCCTTCGCCTTGACTCGTACAAGTCTAAACAGCGCCCTCTCTTTCCGCCTTCCCCTTTCGGATGAAAAGGAAATCATTTCTGCCGGATGGGGGTTGGGCGAGGGGCGGGAGGAAAGAGAGGCGGGGTGGTATCATGGCGTAGGCGAGCGGAACTCTCATTGTTGGCCGTTTTCGTTTTTCTGCCAAGAGAATCATTTCTAACAAATGGTGTGTGGAGAGGTGCGTTGACCGCAAAGTGGAAAGTAAAAGTGATCGCGGAAATTTTGCTCGCTTCCCAGGAACGACGAATTCCATACTTGGGTTTAAAAGGATGGCGCAGCCAATGGAGGCGGAGCCTTACCTAAACAGAAGCAGTTAAACGATCTCCAGCTTGGACGAATTTTGAGACGATGTCATTCTGTCGCAGCACCCTCTGAGATTTCCCACCTACCTCACGCAAAAATATTGCAGCGTGCACTCCATGTGTGAAAGTGTACCTGAGAATCACATATTTATTGTGTGTGTTCCCCCTAGTGTAAGATCCTTATACATGTTGTCACGGTAATCATGGGACAGAAAAAAATGGGAACGAAATTTATTCGTCGTAATTCATGTTACGTATCGTGAGTGCATACGCATGCCTTACATTATCACAATGTGGTCACTAATCTGTATACACACATTAAAGTCAATATTAGAAAATGTAAATCGGCAAGGTAATTATTTTTTTTACGAACACATATCTACCTTTTACCTTCTCGATGTAATTTCTCCGTGTGAAAACCACACTCGTGTAAAGTGTGTGAGATGTGAGTACGTTTTTGAGCGTAATTGTTTATCAATATGTGGGATTCGGATCGCTTGTGCGCACCAAATTTTCGGCTCAGGGAAGGAAGTGGTCTTTCCGGTGTTCGATTCAGAAGAAATCATTCTCGTGGGTGTAGTGTACTCTTCGGAGGAGAGTCGATAGCAAAGCGAAAGTGAACGCGGCGAACTCCCGCGCCCTCCCGCCGGTGAGGACACGGGAAACACATAAACAACTCTCGCGGACTTGGGGCTCGCCCTCTTCCCACCCCCGTGCCCCACGAGGAGGCCGGTCGCTCCGTGGCCTCCACCGTCGACGCTTCCACCGAGGGTTTTCCTCGCCAAGGTAATATCCCCGCTGTGGTCGGCCATGGATGGTGCGAATCCCATCTGCGTAGGTGCAAGCGTCGTGGAATCAGGTCGTTCTCGTTCATTTCTTAGTCGATATTTTTTCACTCTGCCCTGTGAAATATATATATTAATTTTTTTGTCCCTTAGATATCGTGCACCCACCTGACACCGAGGAGGAGTCCTCTTTCGTTTCCCCGTTCTAAATGTAGCCTAGTGATTATCTGCGACTCCGACGAACTTAATTTATATCTTGGCACAGAGAAGGATTCACTCGATTAAGTAAGGGTGGCTGTCTTGCTTCATTTCTTTTGTCTGTTATGACTATCCGTGGCATGCACAGGGTTGGACAGCCACATATTGTAGGTGTAAAATGCATTTCGGCACCATGTGCGTAGGATGAATGATGTGTATTAAAAAGTTCGAGAATTAAAGGGAGAAAAAGTTGTTGGTCTCGAGCGTAATGCATACATGGTTTTCTTACCACGATGAATTTCACCTTGTTGGACCCCCTGCTTGATAGGCTTTCTCTACACGTGTCCTGCCACCTGTCTGATTTCACCCGACGTAAAAGTTAATCCTCTCTTTATAAATCTAATAACGACACCTTTCAATGGCATATACTGCTTCGCGAGAGATCTGTACATTTGAAATATTCCTCTTATTGAATTTAATGGATAGGAAGAATCGTGTATTCTTCCTGTTACACAAGATATTGGCCTCCCGTTTATACCCGGCCGGGTTAGCTGGGTGGGTAGCGTGGTCGCCGCCAGCTGATTCGATGGTCGCGGATTTGAATCCCACCCCCGGCATGGATGTTGTGTTTGTGTATAACTAATTTTCCTGATTGCTTGGCGTAAGCACAGGCATGCGATCGTAGAAATATATGCCATGTCCAATTAAAAAGTAGAGTTGTCCTCCATTTATAATTCTTTATCTCTAAGATATGGGTTACTATCTTCTCTACAAATGCCTTTGAGGTCTCAAAAAGTGGAAGTCCGGATTTCAAAGAGAGAAGAATATTTAATTATGAATATTAAGTACAATTTATGAACGATTATATCAATTCATGGAAACGCTTTTGCTATTTATTGAAACCTCGTTAAAATATATGGAATTCATGTATCAAGGCCAAGTTTTATTTTTAGATGATAGAAAGTAGCCCGATAGTTCTAAGAAATCGGAAAATTTACGCGAAGAATAAACAAAATTTTCACTGAGATTTGTGACACCTACTGTCCAGTCCTAAGCTATATATAGCATATATAACCCTGTGTGTACATATAACACTTTCCATTAGGGTAAATTCCTCAGGCGGGGATATGAATTTCAACACTTTAGGTTTGTACACCATTTTACTATGGAACATATGATAATTATTTTGACTTCATGTTTAATAGTTCATTAGTATTAATTGACCAAAGTTTGAAAATAATTTCAATTTTCTTCGACAACGAAAACACACTCATTGGCTACCGACCAATGACGTCATCTTCGAGCTGCTGTTCCACTTTGCCTTGCATCGGTTGTCTGTCGATGTGTGTAGTGATGCTGTTACAGTTTTCATTGCTGCAAAGTATTCTCCACCCGTGAATCACTCGTGGATAGAAAACACATTACGGCGTCCGTGTTTTTTGTTCATTTGTTCGCATATTTATGCCCAAAAATGTAACACGTAAACGAGGCGAAGGGTAGCGTAATTTTTCCGAGATTGATTGTTAGCTGATTGTGTGTCATTAAATGTCGCCCCAAACACTTTTATTTCCGCCAACTATTGTTTAATGTCTATTATATTTACTGACAATTCAAACAGTGAATTCGACATTTAAATTAATAGGCACGTTACAACTGGTGGCTTCATTCTCGAAAAATCATTAATTAAAACCCATTTCCCGATTAATTCACAGGAGAAGTAAGACGAAGTTAGAAGTACGTTAACAGCAGTTGGCATAGTGTTTTTAATAGGAAACATCGATAGAGATTAAACCCGTTCCCCAGACCATCCGGATGTATCGGTTCATCTGTTTATGGAGAAGAAAGCCGAGATATGCCTATCTTTATTTTATTTCCACATTGGCGGTAAAACAGTTAACTATTTGTTAAACCTTTACTGTATCATTTGTAATGGAAGTGTTTTATTTGAGAAATTAAAAAATGATTAGTCTTATATCCAGCACTTTGACGCATGGAGATATGATATTAGGTTAAATAGGTAATTGAGGAGAGAAAATAAATTCTGTACTGTTGGAGCTCGTGCAGCATAAAAACACAGTGCGGCAGAAATATCTTATCGTAAAGATAGTAGTCGTTGAAGAGAGAAATTCCGTTTAGGAGGCAAACGTTGATTGTACCGCTGTTCACGGTAACTTAAGACACTATGAAAGAATTGCAACAGAGTATGTACACCTATTTTCGTGATTTTCTTGTATTCCTCTGTCATCTTATCGGATAACATTTAGAAATTTTGATCTTTTAGCATATATGAACAAGTTTATAAACAGTAGCTTTCGATTTCACTAGATGTGACATTAATTACTAATTTTGAGACTATAAGCTTTGAATGAGTATTCCTTGTGCTTATTGGCTGAGGAAGTGTCTTCGTCCTACCTTGAATTTTGTGGACATTCTTAAAGAGTGGATACATAATAAAATTATTGGATATGCCTCAATCTAGAAACATCATGGATATGAGATAGTTAATTTATATTCACTTTATAGGGTGCATTTTAGAGTGATTTCCTACATAAGGTAATCTAAAACACTTTTGGTGCTAGGATGTGTGGTTATATTCCCCGTTTTGGTTAAACTTTCACCTAAACGTTCACTCCCGTATCCCTACCGGTTCCTTGGCTCAGATGGTACATCAAATTACGTCACTGTGAGGAAACATGGCGCTGGTGTGGTTTGAGCGCAACCCAACTGCAAGTTAGTTTGGAAGTCCATTTTGGATCCAAAAAATGAAAATTATGAGGAAAGATTTACACGGATCAGATTTGTAAGAGCTAAGAAATAAAATGAATGATAAATTAAAAAGTTGGAACAAAACACCCTATTGGTAACCAAATGTATCATAGAAACAATGAAAATATTTGCCTTTGCTTGCCTGGCAAGGTAATTTTTTCAAGCTTATCGATTTTAAAGTTAGTTTACAAATTGAAATGACTTATAAAGTTAGAAATGGAACAAAAATTCAACAAAAAAACCTGCATCTAGAGAATAGTAATCTGCAATATCAACCTGTTTTCAGTTATATTTTTACCATTGGATTCTGATAAATAACTTGAAAGTTTGTATGTGGCCAGCGCTTTTGAGTTACAAATGTGTGATAAGTCAAGGTCAAAATGTGGCTAATTCTTCGTATAAATTTCCCGATTTCTTAAAATTATTTCGGTGCATCCCACCATTTAATCAGCAGCTGTTGTTCTATCCTGTTGTCCGTCCTTATAGCTATTGTCCGTCCTGCATAGCAATCGTTATTTCTGAATCTGCTCTAAGGTTCAATTGCAGTGGCATATATCGTTGACTTAACATAAATTCTTTATCCTGAATAATATCACCCAGTTGAATTCGCGACGTGGCAAAACTCGGTTCGTTTACAATAAAATGTTATATTTTTCTAGGATATAAATTTGTGTCCACTAAATCTATCATGGGGAAATTCCATCAAGCGTCGTTGGGCACCATAAAATCAATTCATTTAAAAATGTCCGGCCTGTTCGACCACACTGCGAATGCCATGATTAATGATTACAGGAGTACATTTGTGGAACCACTGCATTATGGATTCTTGGTCTTTATTTAATGAACCGATATTCGATTCATACATCGATCATGATGATGACTGTATAATTTGAAACCTAGCTGCACAGGTTAATTAATAATGCCAAATACATATTTAATTTGCCATGTTGATCAAGTATTTCAATAATTTCTGCCATTATAATATTCTCCTAGTAAGTAACTAATATAATATATGAGTTTATTTAGTGGCTCTATAGTAATAGAATGGTGGGAATGGTTTCTTGGTTTGATCAATCTTACAAAATTGTTTAGAATCAACATTTTTCCCGGCACGTTGTTAGCTAGGTTTAAAATTCCTCGAGAATTTTTCTTACCTTTGACTGCTACTGTATATACTATGTACCGAGTGCACTTGGTGAGGTTTCGAACTGTTTTACATTTGTATGCGAAGTCTTCTCGTGTTCTCCACCGGGTCAAGGCCCGATGGAGAACCCGAGAAGACTTCACATACATAATTCGCCGGGAAAGCACCAAATCTTATTTGTTTAACATTTGTTTACGTTTGTGAATGATAATATGTGACGGTGGAAATTTGTTGTGGTTACGACTTATGCTGAGTAATTGTTGTGTTCTAAAGTGATGCAATTAAATTTTTTGTGGTATTGCAGTATTCTCACAATCTTATTCGTTTTTTCATATCCATACGAGCCACTAAAATTTTTGTCACGTATTTATGTATGTTAATATAATTTATAGCTTTTGTTCTTACATCTACTGCGAAATTTAAATCTGTGCATGGGGATGCAATGATTTTATTAGACGCGCTAAGCCGATGTACACACTTTTTTACCTGCTTAATATTCCTTTTTCATGATACTCTGTCTGATTGCTGATATGTTGTTGCCATATTTGATCAAAAAAGACGAAAAAACTTCATGCGATGAAAGGAGACTCTATGGAGTAAAACGTTGTGATAGTAAAGCCGTACGAGGATCATGTGTGTTGAAAATTTACGATGGCACTGCGGGTTCCACTAGTACCTTCTTACTGATGATTTTGCAGTTAAATTCATTTTTCAGGTATGATTAATGGTTATCCATAGTATCCGATTTTTATGGAAATCTCCTCTAAATGGTTTCACTATCAACATTTTTATCAGTTTTCCTTTTTACCAAGATATGTAAAATAAATCATAAAAACTAAATAAAAGTGACAAGGTATTATTTTAAAATGATAACATGTAATATAGCCAGTATGTTTCAATGACTTGCATCAATATTTATATTAGATAAGACGGAAAATAACATCTGAGATGCATGAAATTCCCTCGATCCTGCCATGTATCTTGGTTTGTATTAGTATTTCGCTTTTGTTAATGTTGCCAATCAATGACAACAAATTCAAGCCAACTACCTAGCTCGCATTTATCTATTCTACCTATACCGTTGATTTATTTTATTGTCATTTCGTGATGAGTGTCGTGGCCAAGTCAGATTGGTTTGACCAGACGTGTGTTGTTAAAATTGAAATTTGATCCTTGCCTTACTTATAGAATGTTTTCTATTCATCATGACATTTTCTAGGTGAGAGATTTTTAGATGGGATTCTATTCATATAACAGTTCTAATATCGTTTTCATAGAAGTGTATTTGCTGTAACTCTCATACACCAGAGTAATCAACCCGAAGGTTGGTATTTTAAGTGAGGGTAGAGCTCACCTAGTACTAAACCCAAGGCGTGTGGAAATTCACACATCAGGGTAGAGGGGCCAGTTCCTTTCCCTGTGCCTGCTGCGGTTTCCCACGAAGCTGTGGTACTCGAAAAATTACTCAGCTTGGGTTTCGCTGGAGGTGTCCGGAGTCGACACTGGGTCTCGAACCCGGGTCCCCCGGGCAGTAGCCAAGCACTCTACTCACTGGGCTACCACGACCTCTATAACTCTCATGCATTGTATAGAAATATTCATAATGGCATCATTTCCATCCAAAGATCAATTTATCATCGGCTAGCCTTAGTCGTTGCGACTAGAAATAATTTTCTCTTAGGTTTAATTCCTTCCGAAAATGTTTATGATGAAATTTTTACATGATTATGACAACTGAAACTTGTTACTTGTAAGGGAATATTCAGTGAGGAAGTTCTATTCTTCCTACCCACCTAAAATATTATACAAATTGTATTACCCCCATTTAATCACTATTTTTTGCTAAGGGATGAGTGTTTCCGTGTACAATTCAATGGTTAAATGTTTCCTGGTAGTTAGAATTTTATATTTCTGGAAATATTTTAAAATTTAGGATCCGGAAATAACCGGGATTCTTTCGAGAATTTCACTGGAGATTTGCAGAGTCCTTCCCTTTCAATGTAATCTTTGTTTCTTCGTAGCAACTCCAGGCTTATATAGATTAAGAAAACCCTCAAAATGTTTATTAAAACAACTTTTTATTAATTTAACGACAAAATGGTTTTTATAAAAATGTCGCAAATGTTTCAATTATGATGTGCTTATTCAAAAAAAATAAAAATGTTTTAGCCACTTTTTTCTACTAGGGCATCTTCGGAAGTTTTACAAGTTTTTTTTGTCACCAATGAATTTGACTTTTGATTGGTTCCATTCTTACCTTTCCAATAGATGTCTTACCACCTGTTTCTTAGTTCAAATTACTCGTATCGTACTCTCAAGGCATTTTGTGAAGTCCTCCACATATCCGACCACCATCGTATCTAATTCATTACTCCTCCTTTTTCTCAGCTTTGCCCTTGGACCCATTTCCATTCTAATGGTCCGTAGATAAGGATATTACGAAGTCCCGTCGTTCCTTTAGCTACGCAACGTATCCGAAACCTCGTCAGTTTCCACGAAAATGTCGCTGAGTCATCGCTCTGTTCTTCTATTATTTCCTACGTTGGTTCCATGTCGAACTTTAGTAATTTTCTGTCCTCTGGTGGTCAATAATATTTTTTCGCTTGATGCACGGGCGAAGAATGGTGTGGAATAATTTACTGGAAGAGTTGAGTCTTTAACCATTGCGGATTTTTATTTACTAAATGAGTATCATAACCTCGTGAATTTCCTCAACCCGCATGACGTGAATGGCATTACCCAGATCACCTCAAGGAGCCGAACCGTAATGGGTAACTACCGTGTTTTTGCATTAGGTATTCCTTCACTCACAATTTTATTGCTAATCTGCCAGTTTTCGGCCCTCTCGATGTGATTTTTTTAATCATTGGTCGCAGCGTCTATTATAATCAAATTTAAATTTAGCGACAGGTCTTTGTGAATAGCATAGGCTTTGGAGAAGATTATAATTGGCATTCACTTATTAGTGCAACCCATCGGTTTTTTCGGTTGGTCGTTCCACCGTTTTTTTCACAGGCGTATTTTCTATTCCATTACTAAGCCGGGAAGAGTATTTCCCGACGACCTCTCTTTGCAGCAGCGCTCTATTATTTGTTATAACATTAATTTGACTAATTTTTCACGATATTTGTTTCTCTAAATCTTTCTTACACTTAATTAAATCAATACCACTGATAGAATTTTTACTGATTAGGGCTAATTAGAATTTAATAAAGTTCGGAAAGTCTTGATAGGTCTACAGATTCTCACAAGTGCTTTCCGTTCATGTGATTTCGACTTCAATATTCACTGCTACCATGCGGAAGGTTCTTCTTCTGTGTGTACTTCAGATCTATACTAAAGGTGAGGTTATTCCCCAAAAAGGGGCAACGTGTTCATGACCTTCGAAGAGAGTTGAATCAAGGCAAGGTCGAACAAAAGTCACGCAAACCAATAAATTCCGAAGTTCGTAGATAATTTCAGGGAATAGGCGATCACGGTCACATCTCTGATGCCGGATGCTTTAGACGTTTCTTAGGCCTGCCAATGTTCATTAATTCACCTTGAGCAAAATCTTTCCTTTCATTTTTGTGCAATGTGAGATAATTTTCTTGCATATTTCTTGTTCGTCCCTAGAAATACATTTCGCCTAACATGTCATGGTTTACTATATGTCCCATCTGTTAAAATCACTCTGTGAACAGTCGGTTAAACCGTTTTAGCGATCATGTACAGCAGTCTTGTTAAACCTATTAGCTTGCTGTGACCTGTTGATTGTGTAAAAGGAACAAAATGTATTCGATGGCCAATAATTTAAATTGCATTGGTACTGACTTTTTAAACTTTCCAAGCTCCTTGTGCTTGTTTAAACAATAGGATTTTGTTTAACCAAGTGATGTTACACAATTTTGAGTCAGGTAGATGTGGTAGCCCTAAGTTTGATTAAAGCCTGTTGAAATGGAAAGCATTTTATATAGCCGCCATAAATGTTTCGCCTTACTGACGTCATGACCTTCGTTTGCTGCATCACTTAAGCGGAGACCTCAAATGAATGCGTAAGAATCTGCCACCGGCTGCTAAATGTCGCCCGTAATTAAAAGCTGCTGCTGTTCGCTCCCGCTCTCATTTCAAGGTGGCTGGGACTTGCTTTCGTGTGTACTGACGTGTCAAAATTTTGGTGATTACAGCTACATTTATTTGATTTTCCTATTTGTAGTGTGAGTCGTGGGTTCTTCATTGGGGAACTATTGAGATAAAGGTTATCAAGGCAAAGTTTTTCATGATTTTCCCTCCTTTTCTGAGGAAAATATTGAAATGGAACGTATGGAATGGCTTTTTACGTAACGCATGCGTATGTCATGGCCAATCTCTCCAGCATCCCAACCCATAGTCTGGTGTTCTCAACCCACCAAAAATTATTTCAATTCTTATTTTCATGGAATAAATCTTTTTAAACAATATTTGTGGGTTGATTTCTCGGGCGTAACTTTGTGGAATTTTCTCAGCAAGAGGAATTGGAGTAAGAGAAACACCTGGTAATTCCACACAAATTTAATTTTTAAAAACACAACCCTGATGATGACAGCCCTGTCGGAATCCGGGTCGTGTTTTTTAAATTAAATTTGTGTGGAATTACCAAGTGTTTCTCTTACTCCAAATATATATGGGCTCAATACTGGTAATTATGGGATTGGATTAACATTTTTAATTCTTGGCGAATACAATTAGAGAACATTATGATTTCGTCTCAAGGACGTGATTGTTGACCGAAATAATTGACTTAAATTTGTATCGTTTGATGAGGAAGAATATTCTCTGGACTGTTCAGGTATCATCATTATCTGTTTAAAAATTCTAATGCTTTAGTAGTTCAGGCAGTTGCGTTTTGAAGTTCGTTCTTTTAAGTTGCCTTGCAGAAGGCATAGTGCGAGATACAAAATGAAGGCAAAGAAATCCAGTTTATTGTATCTTTATAGTAGAATACTCCCCGGAAATCATTTAACTTTGACACTTTTATTCTGATATTATGCTACGAGGATTTTTTTCTGAAGTCGTAGTATTATCAGATCGTTTTGCTAAAAGAAGTCCACGTAAATTAATGGTGGGATTCAGGTCGACTTCGCTGTTAACAGCTGGCAATAGTAAATGAAGTAAAGTCAAAACTGAAGCTTGAATCGGTAGCGTCGATATTCTTATGTTGAACAAGGTTGATTAGTTTAACGCTCTCCTATTTTTCAGCTAATTGACCGGAATCACCATATATTTTTTCACCATAGTTTTCCGTACTGCTGGAAAATGTATGTTCTTTAGTGATAGCTCTTTCTGCCGATTTTCGGAGGTTCCCGTCATTAAATTGCCTGAAAGTATCTTTGTAAAAGTAGCCGCGTCATCAAAAGATATCCTTGAATCCTGAACATTTTCGTAGTACCTCTTGTGGTTCTTTTCCTATTTGTTGAAAATTTGTCTCCTGGTCCTTCTAAACCGTCGGAAAAACACCAGATACCGAAGTCTTTGAATATCAATATCGGTGTCACTGTTGTTTGCTAGTGACGATCAGCCGTCAACTACTAACAATTTAGGGCGGCGTCGGAAGCCATTTGACGGGCGACAGCCATGTTTATTCATTCACCTGGTGTGCTAATGAGCCCAAAAGATTCTTAAACTCCCCCTAATGGTCATCCTGCCAACAAGACTTGATTTTTTTCACCCGGGCACGCGAGAAGCACTGTCATCCACGTCGAATGCCATCGGGTGACGGGCGTTAATTACCACCCTCCCGTCTTCATCCACTCCCGCCTCTGTCTCCTGTTACTGGGATCCTCTTCACACACCACGACTTCCAGCGCCGTCATTCACCTTCTATGCTCCCATCTCATGTGAGGAGGATACCAATTCTGGAATTAAGAGGTAGGGAATACGGGAAGTCAGGGTATCTGTTTGATCTTGTAAAAATATAGCAAAACCGGGTGATTTGGGTAATAAAACTTACCGGAAATTGAAAAGTAATTACTTAATATAATTTGTAGCATCCAAAAGTCTGTCTTGCGTTTGCAGAAATCCTTTTGCGAGTAAATTCCATTTGCCCCCATAGTCTTATTTTTCAGTGAGGGTTCTGTGCTACGAATTCAGTGTTCCCGAGGTGTCGGTTGTCTTCTGTGATTATTGAGCTTCTTTTTTTCACGGTTGGCGCCGAATATCTTGTAGATTTAATGTATAATGCATAACGTAACACGGAGTCCAATTGGCGTTATGCCTCTGGTATTCGGGTGAAGTAAGCTGAAGGACGGCTTATAATGTGAATTCTTATGTTACATTCGGAAAAAAGACGTAAGAAACAGAAGAAATTACGTTAGTGTTCTCGGGAAATGTTGTTGGAAAACTTAAAAGTTGGTCTGGAAATCTTATAAAAGTCTGGGAATCGCCGAGCTTCCATTTCGATGGCCTTCGTCTCCCTTACTCGCTCATGTGCGCTTAAATGATTTTATCTCGTATGTTATGAGCACTGCTTTACCACGCCTAACAAGTAGTTTTCTGTAACTGCTGGGACGTAGCCTAAGTAATTTCCTGTTAGGGTTCCCTGGCGTGTCAAGAGACTCCATCCCTGCGCCCTTAATCTAATCCCGACCTCCTGCAAAAAGGGTTCATCCAGAGTTCGACAGCCCACGCTCTCCAAAGATTTTCGTTCGAGTGGAGTTGGCCTGCATGTTGTCAGACGGTTTGCTGAGGGTCTTACACTCTCGGAATTTGAGAAAAATCATGTCGATATAATCGCCAAAAGTGTCACTTTCAATTTTGTTTTTTCAAATTCAATTTTCAAAAATACATTTGTACGATAAGTCCATGATTTCTAATTCCTGCTTGTCTTGATTGATGCTTCGGACCAAAAAAATAATTAGCCATTCGTTGAGCAGCATACTTTTGCTGGCTAAGGAAACATTTTTGTTTAGGAAGATCCCGTTTTATTATTTCTCAGGAAAATGTAAAACAGCGGGGAAATTTGTTGCAGTGATAAGTTTAGCTGCTTTTTACGTGTTAGTGTTTGTTTGTACATAATTACCCACATACTTTGTTTTATATAGTGATATTAGGGCATCAAGATTACTATGGCCTTTGAACTCTTTTATATATTTTGCATTTTTCAATTAAATTAGTCTCATTAATATATTCATTAACATATTAATATCAATTTAATCAATCCGTCGTTGACATAACGAAGTGAATTATTTGATTCACAAGTTGATAATAGGATAGCCAATCCCTTTGCAATATTTTTTTATAGTAGTAGTAGTAGTATTTTTGTTTGTAGGGTCCTTCGACGGCTATGGTCATTTCGCACGTCTTCAAATCATAGAGAAAACCCTTTAGGACAAACACGACACCCATGCCCTAGGCGGGATTCAAACCCGCGACCTTTAGGTCTTAAAAAAAAATATCCGGCAAGCGCGTTACCCACTCGGCTAACACAGCCGTTGCAATTTCATTCATCCGGCTTCAAGTTTCTTGGATGCCGCGTGGACTATATTACTTTTGACTTCTTGGTGCTGGGGGAGAAAAGCTTTGATTTTTTGTATTTCGGTAATTCTTCATGTTCACATTAACATAGTCGAGAGACATAGACTTTTTCCTAGACGACCATCGGAATACTCCTTATTAATTCTAGCTATTAGGTGAAGATATTTACCGTATAAATTTGTTCGATCGGCACCGTCTTATTTGTAACTCGATGTATTGCGTTGAGGGATATCTGTTTGTTGTTTGTTCACTATTTGTTAGGTCTTGTAAAAAGACACTATTTTTAGGTTACCTTAATGCTAAAAATAGCTTTACCGTTGTGTTTTCAAAAGCTATTATTTCCTGTTATCATCGCTTATCGCCTCATTAGATTGGAGTTGTTTTAGAGAGTGAGATGAAACAACACCAAAACGTACGTTCCCAGACCGGTTCAAATCTGGTTCAGATCAAACATTCATTTACATTTTCCCTCGAGTCATGCGTCAAGGAGTGATCCAGTGTCGTAATGCCTTGCCACTTCACAACGTGTCGAGAATTACTGTGGCAATATCCCGACTCCATAGGCTCCTTTATTATTGAAGATCGATTCTTATTTCATTATATGCGGAAATACGTGGATAATTGCATTAATGCATCGTTATTTTATAAATACGATTTTGGCGAAATACTTTTCTGTTGTCTTAAGCGACATGCATAGTATGTTTGACTTCAACGGGAAACGATCCATCTTTCAAATTTGTACACTTCGGGAAGTTGCTTATTTATATTTGTAATTATATTACTTATTAGTGTTGTGAGGACATAACTATTGAAGATAAATATAAAAAAGATAATTCGCATTAGTGACGTCAACATTTTTCAAATTTAGAAATTATTTTTATGTATTTTTATCGTACCTTTTCAAGTATTTAGTAGGTATGAACATTTTTAATTATCAAACTGGCGATTTTCAGGTTCCTCACAGTGCGAATTCCATAGTACCATATTCCATTCCATAGTCGATTGGCTCCGCGGACCGCATTTCCTACAGAGCATCAACCAAAATGCCTGCTTCCCCTCGTTCATTTCAGCCAAGTTTTCATTGTGAACCGCGAATCTTAGTGTCACAAATGAATGCGTAGGGATTCATCGATAGTAATCGGTATGCCGTATTGAGTTTAGCAGATTAAATACTTTTCGGCCACGGTGAGGAAAATACATAAGAATTTAATACTACATATATTTTATGATGTATCTGGAGAGTATCCATTCTACAGATTCAATCGGATTTCAAGCGGTTCACCGGTAGGTGATGTCATACGAGGTATTACCCTGTTAGTAAGTAATTACGGCAAGAAAGAAATTACTGTTCTGTTCCTTATTTTGTAGAGAAATATTTAATACTACATAAACCGAAGAAAATTCAAATTAATTTCGTCATTTTATGCCTGTAAAACTGTGCCTTTTTCAGTATTTACTTTGGTTCATCCGGTTGGTCCAGGAAATAATTCATTCTCCATTGATGTTCTGTATTAAAATCACTACACCAACTGGTATTAAATTTCTTCTTCTCTTATTGTTCTCTTTCTTCTTCTCTATTAATTTCTTTTCTTCTTCTCGTATTAAACTACTTCCCCTCTTCTCTTCTGCTGATAAGTACTCAAGAACTGGGTTTAAACCCTCCAGCCGGTTCGATAATCTTTTCCAACAGCGCAGCGGTTCGCCCGAAGGCATACGACCAGTCGTTTCAGCTGTCATAACTCGGTAGTTATTTGTCACAGTTGAAACGTGCCTATTATTAAAGGTTAAATCTATTGTTTTAAATGTCCTTGAATGAATGGAGGAAGATTAATAATAATCTGTTTAAATAAAAGTGTTTTGGAAGAGAGTTAATGATACAATTAACGATCACCTTTTGGCTAATTTGCGATAACTTCTCACGATAGTTTTCTACATTTTATGGGCAGAAACGTGCATAGAAATAAAAGATAAAAAAGAAGTAAGTCAATATTCAAGTACCACTTTAAAATTGGATTTTATTTCATGTCCGGAAAGGATTACGTACAGAAAAAAAATTGAATGCACCGAGGATCGAACCAGCAATGCTCGGCACCAGACGCGCGCTAACCCACCAGACCAACTTACAAACATGGCGGCCGTTCGAATTTACTTCTACTCTATTGCCGTGATATTCTAGTAAATTTTAATTTATTTTTTTTTGTTCTAACGCGGGCCCATAGGGAAGAAAGCCGAGACACGTCCCTATTTTTTCTTATAGTTTTACGGTAAATATTTTCGTCGAGATCTGTGTCCCAAGGCTGGCGATCTCTCCTTGTCAGTGAAGCCACGATGTTCGTCGATCGTTTCAAAATCTTGTCGTAACGCTCGGTACAAAATGGTCAGCACCTCCACAACACAAGTGTCGACCATTGTTTTCCGATCTCACAACAGCAGTAGACGTCGTGATGCATAGTAATTATTTTCTTAATCCTGTTAGGATGCGGAAATACCCTCACTTCTTGCCTAAAACTTTGATCGAAAGTCGTTAAAATTAGTTGGCTCTTGTAACGAGTGACCTTTTTATAGGATTGGAAGATTCTCATTCCGATGCCGTCGACCAGTCACACCCCATGAGCTCCTGCGTTTGTGGGTTTCTCTTTATTGGAGCATCATTGGCCTCCGTCGCCTCGAGAAACCGAGTGCCGGAGCCGGCGCATCGTCCAGGGTCGTGGCCGCCGGCAGCGAGCGAGAAGACGTTCTCCTCGGAACCCCTCCTCTCCTCACCCCCGCACACTTAGCCGTCTGC
>WURS02423350.1:0-16581 GCA_011762765.2 Rhinocypha anisoptera
GGGGGGGGGGGGGGGGGGGGGGGGGGGGGGGGGGGGGGGGGGGGGGGGGGGGGGAGGGGGGAGTGGGGTGGTGAGGGGGGGGGGGGGGGGAGGATGGTGGTTTCCAAGCGGACGTGATCGCGTGTTGTCGGAGGAAAAAATCGAGCCGTTTGGATCATTTCGAACGTCGTCCCATTGGTCGATCGCCTGACCAATTCTAGGCTCTCCAAGGGTCCATCTACGAGACCAAACTGTTTCGGTTGCCCCCACATCTCGCGGCGATGTCATTTTCGCTCGCGAGAATTTCACCGCCGTCCGTGGCGGATTACGTCATGGATCCACGACGAAAGAACGAATCCCGGTGGCGTTAAATTCAGGCCGCCGATTAATTATTCAGTAGAAAGACTCCTCTTCCCGATGTCATGACTTGGAATAAAAGATACACGAGAACAACTTGGTGACGACAGAATTACTGACTATATTTTTATCCAAGTTCAGAAAAAAATATATTCGCGATCAAATACGTTGTACTATATGATGTCCATCGAAAACACACATTTCCTTCGCAATTGATTACCAATAGAAAAGAATTTTATGTCAAAGGGAGTCTTCCACAGATAGGAAGTATTTAAGCCCTTCTTCAACTCGATTTAAGCCTCTGTAGTCACCCTTACCAATATTTTCCATTTGGTAACGACTTTCAACATACTACGTATAAACCTCTCGGTCCATCCACCCTTCCTGCCTCCTTCCTGAAATATTCCTCGCCAGTTTTCGCTCTTCCTGCCGAATGTATAAACTTATTTGCCCCATCACCTTTCTTACTTTATTCATTCTCTCCCATGTACGTGCGTCAGACTAAATCTACATTTCTGAGGTTTCATAAATTGGCTTCCACACTTTATTTAGTTTAACTTTATTATTCTCTTGGAATATTTGGATAATATTTTATGCATTCCTCTAAAACGGTATTTATTGAATTTTAAAAATCTCGAATACTAATGAATTACACTTTGAAGTATTCTGACATTTCCTTTCCGCCTCATCTAATTAAACAAATGTTAAAATAATTCAAACAATAATACCAATGTGCAGTGATGCTCTCGGCTAACGAAGATATATTTTTCGTATTTTTTTTTGCTTTCACTAACGGATGCTTTGGTGGATGCCCATGCTAACATAGCGCAACCGCGCTGGGAGCTGAATTTTCGAAACTATTCATCTAAGCCTTTGGTGAGATTCCGTCCTTTTACATCGTGATTTTTACTATTTTATAATACATTTAAAATGCGGGCAGCATCCAGAGCTGTAAAAAAGATTTTCTTTTGAGACCTTAGGGAAAACACGTTTTGCTATGGCATATTTCAGCTAACGAAGATTTTTTTATTCAATCGCCCACAAACAACACTAATAGGCCAATTACAATGGGCACTATAACATTTATTTAATAACAAGGACGTAACACCCACAACCATGCCCTAGGTGGAGATTGAAAAAATCCATCTATTCGGGACTCGCACCCGCGACCTCCGGGTTGGCAGACGAGGACGTTACCCCGCCGCCACCGAGGCCAATTCCATTTCGACTAACGAATGTGATTCCGGAATGAATTTTCTTCATCGGCAAAGGTATCACTGTATATGTGCAATGTATATCAAATTTATAAAACACTGATAATTTATAAATCATATAATACACTCAGATTATGATTATTTCCTTTCTCGTCTACCTTTACTTGTTCCTCACTTGGAGTAAATTGAGAAAACATTTCCAAAGCTTATCCCAAACATAAATAAACTATTTTTCTCTGATTTTCATTTGATAAATAAGTGCTTTCAGTGACCACGCTGAATGTAAGAAACTTTCCTTAGTTCCTTTAATTCGCACATAGCTAAACGTAGGGTAATCTTATAATTAACTTAAATATCAGTGTTTTTCAGCGTTCAAATATAATAAAGCCCTTATCACTGTACAGATAGTAAAAGTCAGCTTCCAACCTTAGTCTGATTTGATAAAATTGCGTTCATTCTATTCTCTAATATAATTTTGAATCCGTGATTTTCAGATACTAAGTGAATTTTTTGTAGGACTATGGTATCTTGCGAATTTGACGAATCACACTTGGCTTCCGGAGGTGACAGTATTTGGCGGATGCGGCGCAAGAAGACGTCATCATTAAAACGGAAGTATGCCGCGTTAACTTACTGAGAAATTCGGCTCAATTAAACGAGAAGCGATACTTCAATAGCTACCTACCCCAGAGAAAAAATTAAAAATTCGCAAATGTATATGAGGAGAGTGGGTTGCTTTCATTGTATCATTAAAAGCGGTGTGCATACGGTATTATAAAAAAGAATGTTAATTTGTGGTTTTCCTGGGAGGTTTAATATTTATATTTATTTATATTAAATTATAATGTAAATATTTTTACAATGACTGGAATGGTATCTCTCAATGGTTTATACAAGTATGTTGGAATTTTCTTGGGAGATATATTACAATGGATTTGAAATGTAAGATTTGGTGTTTTCCCGTAGCAAGATTATAGTTAAGTCTTCGTGTTGTTTTCAAAGGGTCAGGTTTTCAGCAGTCAACGATTCGATAGCCGATTTTGCCTCGAGACGTTGATGACAGATTCCGTCATTGAAAAACCGGTTGCTGAAAGCCTGATCTGGTGAAAAGTCCGCGAAGACTTTAGAATTTTTTAATGATTCTCACAGAAGCTTGTTTCTCGATATTTCAGAGTATTGTAAACCATTTTTTCCAGGCTTTGTGGAACGAAATCAAATAAATTGTGGAAGTTGGCTCGCAATCGCGAGAGTCAAAATCGTAGAGATATTTGGATATGCTTGCACGAGAGTGAAACAAAAATATCTTACAAAATGCCTTTGCTTTCACAAAGTAAAGTGTCACACTAAAGTTACAAAGAGGTTGTAGAAAAGTGTTTCACTTAATACTTTTCTCAGCCTGGCAATTGAGTCAAAATAATGACCATGCTTAAGACATAAATCAATTAACATACTGTTTATAAATGGCCAACTACCTAAATACGAAAATTTAAAGTTATATTAAGTTATATTAGAATATTCCTTCGAATCCACTTTTTAATCTCTTTTATTATGAAATTAGCCATTTATATAATAATCGACAAAGCGGAAATGATCCCACGTTTGGCGCATATAAACGGAGGTTATCTTCATCTATATATGGTGTGGTATTCCGATCACATTTTACTAGGTAATTTGATTAGTCTTTGATTTTCCTATGGTTGACTTTTACCATTATCGTTTTTACTTTTTCAATATCTATTTCACTTTTATTTTAGTTATACGAGAATTTTAATCTAACAGCGGATTCCAGCGTTGGAAAATCGTTGGACGACTACAACGCCATTTTAATATCACTAACCCTTTCCGTCTGCTATAAATGCAAAAAACGGTAACATCTCGGAAACTAATATAGATTTGCAAGAAAAATTAAAACTACATTGCATTTCCACAGGAAAAATAAATTTTATTTATTTCCGACTAGTTTCGCTACAATAGCATCTTCAAGGTTGTTATATAAAATAGCATCTTCAACCCGCTACAATAGCATCTTCAAACCTGAAGATGCTATTGTAGCGAAACTAGTCGGAAACAAATACATTTCTTTTTCCTGTGGGAAATCAAAGTAATTTTAATTTTTCTTGCATAATGGAATTCCACAAAGTCTCGGACTCAACTGTTACTCGTATTAATACAGATTTATCCATTAATATTGTTACCATCTTATTTATCTGCAAAATTCGCATCTAATAGCAGTTAAAAAAAATTATATCACTCTGCGAAATGAAAATATAGCTTTTTCCTAGTTGACTCTCATTCTCGGCATTAAGCCCATGGGTTTTTAAGTTCGATTTATGGAAAGAGCAGTATAGCATTAGGGTTTTCTGTTGAATAATTTAGATAGTTTAAGGGACCCATTTTTCTGTAAGTACCCCAAATATAAAAAAATTACATCACTTTAATTTTGCGATCCAGCCCTTTTAATGAACTTGCCATCCCTCCGGCAATGTATGTAACTTTAGCTGATTACGAGAGTACTCGTCACGTCGTTCGCCCATTTTCTTAAAAAAAAAAACTAAATCCAGGAGGATGCATGGGGCCTTTGCGAGTTGACGAGCGCGAAATTCCACCCATGTCATTTCGTCTCCCTTGAAGAATTCTGGGAAAATTTTAATTATTTTAAATTCAGAGAAGCAGGCACGGTGACTAAATTCGAGTTCAGAAGCTCTTACCCAGCCGGCGTCGGGCCTTGAAGCGAAGTGAATCACTCAAACGTCACGGGAGTGATGACGTAGAGAAAAACACCCTGCATTCATCTATTAAAAAAAAACATCTCCCGCACATTCACCTGGGAGATGCACGCGGGGTCCGTGTGGACGCGGCGAAATAATACTCATTTGCGCGCAATTCCAACCAGATCACCGAGGTCTTTCGGTCACCATTTTCCATCAGACTTGTGCAATCCTTATCGTCTCCCAGCCGAGTTTAGTCTAAGGAAAAAAGGAGATTATTCCAAGGAAACGACGGCACATTCCAGTGGATGCTGACGCCGCCTCACACTACTATCGTATATCATCGGAGCTTGTCTATCACCGTAACCCCAGTCACCACCCACGCCCGATTGATGCGAGAAAAATTTTCGAGTTTTAAGGAAATGGTCCATAAGGTTTTCCTCTTCTCTCTGCCTCCTATGTTGAAGATAACTAAATGGGAATTTTAAAATTATAGTCGACAAGTGAAGTGTGTATATGTACATTAAAACAGATTATAACTTATTATGGATGTTTCAGACATTGGTGAAAATATTTATAGAAAGTAAGGGCAGATGATATCAAATGAAGGAGCAGGTAGACTCGGATGAAAAGAGCATCTTCTTTCAAGATTCTTACGTCAATTATTTGTTCACCGTCCAATGGAAAAATTACACGAAATAAAGGTATTTGTGCTACTCATTTTGTGGAAAAAATGGTTATACATCGTGAAAATCATAGTAAAATAAACTTATAGCTTACAAGTACGTGAGGATTGCTAACGGGAAAGCACATCACAATTTGATATCGTTAGTAGATTGATAAACTCTGCATTATTTTAAAATTACGGTACGCTTGATACGGCACTTAATATATTAATTGGAGTACTTAGATATAATTAATTTTTATATTGTTATTTGCACGTCCATCAGCACAAGCCAACATTTAGCAATCCTAGGCCTATAATACTACAGTCCTTTACTTGGTATAATACTCCACTGCTATAATAATAATCACACATCACCTTTTGGCTCATCTATTGCAATCATAACTGTAAATTCCATGGCTTCACCATAGTAGAACGATTACACGAAAAGAATTGCCTGTCAGCTTTAGGTAACCTTCTGGCTGTGGTATTAGTATTTGATGCATATATTTGTTTATCAATATGTATTATTAGTTTTGGAGATTTAGGTACACCATAAACTGTACCTCTATTTGGGATAATGCCACAAAATTCTCTCTCAAGAAAAACCACAAACCCGTTAACACAACCCAGAGCATACAACCAATGGAAATACTGATTCGTTGAAGCTTTTAAAAATTAAATAGAAAATAAATAATAAAATAATAAAATGAGTACATTCACGAGAAAGATTCAAACGAACTAGAAGAACTCATACAGAGTATAGAGATTACTTTTTATAATTAAGATTTTTTTTCTCATCAATGGCTTTTATCATATGTGTCATTTTGTATCTATTTTCCTTCCCCCTTTCGCTTTCAGATGTTACGTAACCTATTACATAAGCTGCATCTGGGATTTTACTCTTTTTTCAGGGAGTTGTTTCAAACCTGGCCAGCATTAATAGATATTAGGCTCTTCAGACATGGAGGAAAAGCATATAATTGGAGGAGGAATTGGAGCATGGAATTGAAGGAGGTTCAGGAAAGATCTCTTTCTCTGTAGTTTCTCTCGTTCGCATTTCCTACTTTCCTGCCGTTGTCGTCTGAAGTAGTTTTTACTGCCTCCAGATATACCGAATACGTTTCTTACCACTCCCAGTTAATATTTTTCATAAAATTTTCCTTGCTCCACTTAAAGCATGAAATTTTTTGCTAAAGAGCGAATTTCTTCAACGAAACATTCTAATAACGAAGTTCTACTTGTCATAAAAGTCTTAAAGTTACTTGTAAGTAGGAGTTACTGGAGGCTGAGTGAAATTAGTAATATTTCACGTTGAAATTTAACTTACTTAACACTTTAAAACTTAACCATACCTTTCGGTTCACTTTTACAGGCGGAAGTAATTTTGTCACTAAGCACGCAGCGTCGCAGAGGACTGTAAGTGTATGAATAATGTCTTCTGAAATGGGTCTATTAAATGCTCGTTCCACATGGAACTTTAAAAACGCTGTCAATTATGCCTATGAGTAGCACTCCGTCACCCTACTAAATTAATGACAGCGAGATAGCACTTGTCAAATAGTTTTAAACGTTTTATTTTCTTCACCGGTTTCGATGCATTACATCATCAATATGTAAAGAATGAAACCAAGTATCGACTTATATACTGTGGAGTAACAACAAATTTTAAACACTTGCTGTTGAAATGAATATTGAGAGAGGTTATGTGACGCTTGATGAACAATGCTATAAACAACATTGCATTTTATGTCACGATAAAGTTAAGAACGAATTGCTTAGTTTCAAGCGTGATGTGGTTGAATTGGGACATATTCATGACAAAAGGAAGGCCATTTTCAGAGAAGATAAAAAAAGTACTTAGTGATAAAGTGTCACCTCCCCCATCATATATTTCAATTACATCATATCACTCCTGAAACTACGGAATTCATCTCACTTAATCTTTTTGACGATTACAGAGTTAAATTTACGAAAGCAGGATTTCTATGAACCATCGGTCTAGATAGACTTACTCCAGATGCCATGCGAGCTTAGAAAGAAGTCGTTGATTCGTGATCCAAACCAACAAATAAAGAGCGTTGCTTACGAATGGTTTAGGAATATTATGTCTCTGAGGGAATCTATATATCTGTAGTAGGAGTAGTGGTAATGAAGTGGTGGTCTCTGAAGTAATAATTTATTGAATGATCCATAAACTGCTCAGATAATAATTCATGCCATACCTATCCCGACATGATTCACGTATCCTTAATAAGTTATTTTGAAGCTCGCGCAAACGCTGAGATAGAGGGGAGTGAATTTTCTGGATAAGGGAAATGGATTTTCTGGATACTTTCTAGGCTTTTCATAACGAAAGATTCGTAACCAAAGTGCTGCATTATGAATATAAAGACGTGCAATTTTCCACAAAAATAATTATTAACACATCACGCCTGATACTTCTCTCTTCATAGTGCTGCAGTTTTCATAACTCGAGGTTCACAACCACAGTGCTGCCACCGAGAATAGAAATGGAGTCTTGAGGGTGCCCGCAGAGATAAGCAAAGCCGGAACAGTGATGCTTCTTCAGTTTGAGTATATTATCGATTAAATGTACTCGGAATAGGCGGAATGAACTCCAGAGATTCCATCGCATTGAGGAATTTTAGACAGGCTGGGAACGACAGAGTCAAATATACGAGGGAGATGAAAGTCCACCTCGAACCTTTTAACGGAGCGAAATCCATTTGATACAAATCCTCGAGTAGCTGGCTCCGCATCAATGACCGGAGACGACCAAACCTCAGTTTAAGACTTTAACCGGACCCGAGTAATTCAACAATCGGTAATGGTGGTTTGGACAGTCTCGTTTATACCAAACAATTCATTGGGTAGGAGGGTACTGTTGAACTGAAATAGTCGGGGGAATTCCATTGACTAAATACTGAAGTAGTTCTGTCGACCAATGAAGCGAGCTCAAAGTCCTTTCCAGTAAAGATTCCCTGGGATATGATGTTGGTAGATTTCATTGTTTTGGGGCCTTTCCAGATTTCCCATATCATCTATTGACATTTTTCTACCTCTATTGATAGTTAAAAATCGACCACTATCTTTCATGGGTATTGATGAAGATTGATACTGGGTGGGTATTGATAAATACCACGTTGGAATGGAATGCCTCGAGCCTCGAGTTTTTCCTCAGTTTTCATACGGAAAATGATAAAATACTCCTGACCCCACGGGTTACTTAAATCTTGCGTAAGAATTTCAAGGTTACCTCCCTCACATGTAAGAAAACGTTTGAAGAGATTCCATCTCTGACTACCACACCGCATATTTCTCTACGGTTAAATGGTGACAGAATCTAATGCCGCATTTCGCGATATTATCAATGCTCAGGATTATGTGAGAATCAATGTGTTCTTCTGAACGGCGTTGGTAACAGTTCTAGTGAAATTTTGTCCCAATGTTCTCAGATTTTCCTCCTCCTCCCGAATCGTTTTGAATCTCATTCCGCATGTCTACATGACCGAACACACCTACTGCGTTTATTAAATACCACATCACTCTCAATAATATATGACCATCGAAGAGTAAGTTCAGATGATGTATTCAATGGTTGTGGACGTAACAATGCGTAAATTCTTTTCAAAACGAAAATGAAAAGAACACAATGTGTTTTCCAATAATAGTTATCGCAGGTACAACTAGTTTCAATGTTTATACTCACCAAGAGAAAAGTGAACTTTAACTCAGTTCTTGTAATTCTTTACGATTAAAGTCAAGAATGATCACGGTATTGAATAAAGATGCGAGAAATTTACTTGCATATAGTTTGCCGATGAAAACTTAGGTACCATTAACGAAATCGAGCGAAAACAAGAATACCCGAGATATATTTAACTGAGTTCATTGAAACGGCAAAGACTTATTCATCTTTCATTTGCATATTTATTTGTAGCAAATAAATCAACTATATTGAAAATCCAGAGACATTAAAAAAAACATTCAAATTACTGACTTTCCGTCGATACCACTCAAGTTTGAATCTCATTCCGCATGTCTACAGGACCGAACACGTCTACTGTGTTTATTATTATATTAATGGTATTCTTCTCGAAGCTACGCTAAACGCTAAAACCACTCGAGGACCTCCTATCTCCCTTGGTGGAAAAGAAACATTCCGATTGCCAAATCAATCTCTGTCGTAATTTTTTCCCTTAGCGATTGTTTAAAATTTCACATTTCCTCCCCGAATTTACTATTGAACAAAAATCAAAGAGTGGCAAGAACCTTATATTTTACGTGACTTCAAAGCGTAATCATCGCGGAGTGTCATGAACCAATTCGTGCCCCCCATTCATTTAATTTTCTAATTATCGACAGACCAACCCAGATCGAAGTCTCTGAAAGCGCCGTTCGGTCACGTACGCCTAAAATATTCCTAAAAATGATAAGAAAGAAAGTTGACTTTCAAGGAAGCCACAGAGTTTTCAGTGTTGTTTATATGTACTGGAAGGCTTACGAATACTTTAATCAACAAACAGCGACGGTGACCTTGAAGAGGATTATCCCTAATTCTGGAATCTAAAAATCTTTTTCTGTGTAGGTACAGTAGGGTACAGTTTTTTCTATGTAGTTAGAGATACGAGTGCCCGCATATTTGAGTTTTTGAGATAAGAGTAGCTACAAGTCAAAATTTGAGACACGAGCCTACCTCGGTGACATCACGGCCAGTTGGCATGGCGAATCACCGCTCAGATTTGAGAGTCTTTGCGCGTTCAATTGACATGTTTTACCTCGCTGCAGAAGCATTTCCGTCGGGTTGTTTTGTGTTATTTTGTTGGCACATAAACTTATTCAGCTAATATTTTCATATAACCATAAGCTTTAAGATGAGGTAAATAGCAGTGGTGAGAAAGGGAAAAAGGTCCCTTGGAAAAAGGAAAAGGTAACCACTTATCATTACTGGTTCTAATATTATTTTTGAGAGATTATTTAGAAATAAAACCAAAACCTTTCATGCCCATAAAATTTGATTTCACAGAAAAATTATTCGGGATGATAGTAAATAATAAATATACTAACTTTTTAATACACCTGGATACATATTAACGAAAAATATCGTAATGTTGAAATGTTTTTGACTGGATTGCTCGACCTAGGTTGGTTAGGGAAGGAGCGTGAATCCGCTTGAACGCAAAATGTATTCTCATTTGCGTTGGCGTGGACAAATGTTTATTAATTTTAATATCTAGACGAAACCTGATATATCAGATATCTTAGTCTTGAAAAATTGAAACCGCTACCTTAAACTCGGGTAATTTTTGCACAATTTGAGAAAAAGTGGAGTATTGGAAAAAATTGGAGGCGAGATAATTTTATTTTATCCTACGTAATCGTAATGAGGAAACAATAATACTAGAATTGCAATAAGTACCTGTAAAATTAATTTTTACCCAATACCAATGGTACCAATTTTTATATCCAAAACCAAATACTATTGACGTTATTCCATAAATTGAAAATTAAAAATTCTTAGAGATATTAACATAAAACGCATCGAATGATTAAAAGGCGAAATATAGTGCCTTAAACGCTTAAGTATGCGCGAATTGACCTAAAAATTTGTCCTCTATATTGGCAAGATTTACTCATAGATTTCGCTGTATCTAGGTGGAAATGAGCTTGCGATTCCCATCGGGGATGTATCATAGTAAGAGTGAATGAATGAATTTTAACTATGAATTTAACACTCATGTGGTAGGAGAGACTAAAATTTACCTCTAAGTACCATCATCAAAGAGGCATCAAAGTACCTCTAAGAGGTACTTTGATGGTTGAGGAGAAAGCTAGTTAATTAAAGATATGTTCAGATTTTGTGCACAGGTTACTAACTACTCCAGTATATCTTCAGGAGGGAGGAAGTACATTGCCCGAACCTATTTATTGTTTACTCGGAGGACGTGAAAAGGGCGTGAATAATTGAAGGGCAGGTCAATCACGTGTTTAACGAAAGTTGACTCTGGCTAAGGATTCACGATAACAATTTCCTCGCCCGTTGCAATGTCACCCCGTTTTAATCAACGCCGACGAGAATTTCAGCCTATCTCATAAACATGGTATATCTTTCGATAATATTACGCTTATTTTCCTATTTTCATTCCTTTCCATTCCCTTTCCCAACTACGCACACTTAAAAATAAGTCATCTCATGCCGTCGGCTTTTAGAAGTAACCTTCTAAACTATGTCGCCAGACTCCAATCCGGAATGGATATCTCTATTTGAACATCACCGAGGTCAATTGATGGGGTCCGCCGGGGTCACGCTATTTTCCTGGCGCACCATTCAAATGCATCCTGGTTGGTCATATTATTTGAAACATACCGTAGATTTTCTTGATTGTGGTAGCATTCGTTCAGTCGGTAAATATTTGAATGTTCCCCGTTCCGATCAGTTTCAACCAGTCCGCGTTCAATTCTCAATCGGCACGGTTGTTAGCGTTGTTGAATGAGGTAATTAGGATATATCTATTGTCACACCTTTTAACAATACGTTTTCCTATCTATCATCTTATTCTTTATTTTAAATAAAATACGTTGAAACTAAATTTCCACAATTTTACTTACTCGTATTAAAACAGCGAAAGACAGCAGAACGGTCTATTACATTGACTGGATAATCAAAAAAATAAAAACAATCAAAATAATAAATAAAAACAATTAAAATATGCAACAAAGAAAAAATTACAAATAAGACGGAGGATTAGGAGAAATCAAGGCCACTGTAATTGGGGAGGAGGTGTTCTTATTCTGGAGGTTACGCTTCAGGAAGGAGTTGGAAACAGTTCGCGAAAAGAACAGGCCCAGGGAAGAAAAATAAAGAAATTTTTTCTGGATTAATGGTTCTGCAATAAACCTGGTGCTAAGGAACGCATTTCGAATAATTATACCAATGGTTACAGGTTTACCATACGTTACACTGTATAAATAATATTTTTTTTGTTACTTGGAGATTTTCTTAATTTGATTTAAAATATAGATTCATAGCCCAATTTAACCTTTTGTCTCAAAGAGAATAAAATAACGAACCGGTTCGGAGCCAATCTGCCTAATGCATTTATAACTGGACTGCATTTGGATTGCATTCTTATATAAGACTGTTTTCTAAGAAGAATTCACTTAGCTGGCACGAAAATATGCATATATTCTTGGAATGCGCGTCATAAGAAGCCCAGATTTAGTCAATTATCTTCAACTGAAAAGCGGAACTCTAAGTGAGAGATAAAAGATATAAAACGGTGCCACAGAACTTTATAGAAACAGTTAATGATTTAACATAACTTACTGAATGGGACAGACAGCCCGAGTTTGTTACGCCCTGAAACGGAAGAAATCCAAAAGTTCGTTTATAATCATTGGAGGGGTTTAACAGAAATAAATATCTCTTACATATCGTCATAGTCATGGATCAAGTTGACTTATATGACTGGACCAAGTATTAGACTATAAATAGACAACCTCAGGGGTTTCCGTTTTAAATTAATTTGGTCAATTTATAAATTCTCTGTTTCACAATATTTTCCGTAGTTAGTTCAAATGTTTTACTACGTTCTCACTACTCATAAGTTATTCAATACGATGGAAATAATTATTCCTGCTCCACAATTTTGTGTGGGAAAGACACTAACAAAGAGGGGAAAAATTAACTTTAATACATGACTAGAGAATGTACGCATGCACGAAACAATTAAAAAAATAAAATACACCTTCATATATGGAAAGGACCGAACTTCCCTTTCGACTTTGGTAATTCGTCCGTCGGACGTTATCGGCGGGATGAAGAGATACTAAGTAGACTAAAAATAGTGTCCTCACTCATTCTTACCTACTTACGCACAACCAGCCACCTATACTCTTGGAATTAATCCGATTCTCGTCTGACGATAAGGTACTCCTTAGTAGAATGCACCAAATACCTACTAGCGGTTTGGGAAGGTTACTGAACAACTAAGCAGTGGAGCGGCCTTGCAACATATGTTATTTGTTGCAACAAATTTTCGTGAGAAACTGGAGTGGCGGGCATGGCACAGAAGGATTTCACGGCAACACTGTGTGCAAAAAACCGACTTCGCCTGCATTTCCCTAGTGTCTTCCAAAGCTGAGTAAAAAAAAAACAAAATGAGTAAAAAAAAACGTTCACAACCTTAACATTGCTCGTTCATAAGAAGAACCTTGCAACGGTGCAAACTTTGATTCCGCACGATCACCTGGTGTTGAGAAAATTTTTTTACATTTTGACACCTACTTCTTTCGTTGTGAATTAAATACGATAATATATGGCAAATATATTGATAAAAGATTAATCCAGATAATTTTAAAGAAAGATTAGTGCCAATAAGTATCTTCATTGTGGTTTTACAGAGGTTTAACATTTCCGGTTTGCGTCGGAAGGTGAAAAAATGGGTACTTTATTTATTTATGCTCTAAAAACATTTTTTTAAAATGTGATATATATTTTTGTCTGATATCATACAACACATCATAAAACAAGCTAAAATTTGGTATAAATTAAATTGAGATTTATTCGGTTGTTTTCTCGTAACTGATTTTAAAACTCGGGTATTCATAATTTTTATTCTGACCATCGACGAGCCCGGTGTAACCTTTCCGGAGAACAGCATCATTTTAAAATCGATGAAATGATGAAAATTGTATTATTAACAGAATTATTGTTAATTAAAAAAGTAAAACTCATTTCTCTTTTTAGTATCCTTTTATACTAATTAATTTTATGAAGAATTACGATATTTGTTTTAGAAAACAATTGTTTCTGAGTAGAGTGTTGGAATTTATTGCCTAGCTTTCAATGTCTAGTCAAAATGGGCCATGAACGCAGTCTTCGAAGCACCTGAATAGCTTACACTTATAATTAACGATAATGGTATAATAAAGAGGTGGTAGGATTAGAATGTACTATGATGGAAACTGAAAGAGAACATAATTTAGACAGCTGAAGAAGAATACTCTGTGAATGAAGAACGCAAAAACTACCCTGTGGACATAATTAAATACAGCGTATTTTTTGCTCGCAAAAAAAGCCAACGGACTTTATTACATGACTTTGGAGCTTAGTATACAGGGGAAATTCTAGACTTGAATCGACTAACTACTAATTGAAAAGTACTTTCGCAGACTCCCCAGGCGTTAAACTTACTTCTAGTCTCTTATTATCTTCCCTTGTTACCTTTCCTACTGTTCTGAAGAACCTAATATTAACGCTGACCATACTTAAAACAAATCGCTTAATAGAGGAAATAAAAATAGTTATTTAAGTCATATCAACCAATGGTTTCATAATTACGTGATAGTGATCAACACCAAAAAAGAATTGAGCGAAATTAAGCAAATGTAATTGGAACGCAAATCTGGAGAGAATGCAACAATAATAGAGAGAAAAACAACTTGCAGAAGAGCAAAATGCAGTCACAATCCAAAGTCCAGTAAGTCAATCTTCATTGAAGAAATAGTATTGATGGAATGAGTAAGATTATAATGTGTAGCTCAGTAAACAATATCAACGGGTATAATGAATAATAAATCTATTGAAGAGGACATATGCTCGTACGGAGAAAATGAGGAAGATTGAGTGTCTCCGATGGCAAGAATTGTTGCGGTGGGAATAGAATCTAATCTGACACAAAGTAGCTTGGGCGTGATGAAAATGTTTATAGAAATACAGACTGTACCTAACTTGAAGATAAAAACGGAACCAACAGAGATAATTGCTTACGTCAGCATAAATGAAGACAACACGAATTGAGCAATCAGAATTAGGGGGAGTGGTGTCTGAAGCCTTGGACCATGAACAAGACTATTTCGAAAGGGGAGATGTGTAGGAAGGCACGCACCTATAGCACAAGTAAACACTCTTAAAATCCTTCGGGGTTCCCAAGGAAAATATGATGAAACTGGCTTCTTGAAAAAAATGCCGAAATGAAATTTTGGCGACCTTTTGCAATTGCTTTTGTGAATTTAATTTAGAGGAATGTTAAAAATAGCAAGCACGTAATTACGAGTAATTCCTATCAGCTTTTCAAAAATATTGATGGCTGAGGTACTAATATTATTGACTTCTATTAAGCAAATAAATTTGATAAAGGTCAATAAGAAATCAACAGTACACGGTAAAAAGTTTCATGGACAAGTTTCAACATTTGCATTTGAAAATTATAAAGTATTTTAAATAGAATTATAAAATGAGCCAGTGTAAATTTTAACTAATAAAAATACAATTATGAAAACTTCAAGAAAGAATTTCACATAGATGTAGAGAGCTTCCTGCTCACGGAAGAGCTAAAGCCATATCGTAAATATATAAGAGTATCAGTCTGAAGTTATTGATTTGAAATTATTCTTTTTGTGACCTTTGGGTCAAATTGATATGGCTCGAAGTCTAATTTTAGTCGTTTTCAGCACTAAAAACAGATTTATGAAAGATAAGATGACGAGTAATATTAATAGAAGGTTTTATGATTTTCTGGAGCGAAATTGGTATTATTAAATCGACAAATGATAGTGCACAAGTTTCCAGAAAGATATTAAAGTCTGTTAAAATAATAAGATACTTGAATGCTATAAATATTTTCTACTTCCAAAATATTTTTGGACTATTACAAACACTGGAAAAAATTCTTAAATGTTACACGAAGAAATATTTTCTTTTCGATGCGCATGGATGTCCTCAAGCCTTTGATCACAATGATCATATCCACATATTTGGTCTCGTATATAGGATAACCCCGTATATCGAACAGTTAAAAAAAATCTCGCTTTCCAACCTCTAGTAGAAAGAAACAAGAAAAAAACACTCCAATTCGAAACACCGAATTATTATTAACAAGATCCGGGTTTCACCGTGGCACAGCATCATCAGGTGAGGCAAAACAAATACAAGGGCACTATATATACACATAGCAAGAGGGGGGGGGGGTAAGGACGGTCATGGGAGTGGGGGAAGGGAAGGTTTGGATGTAAGCGCGGAGGAATGTGTGAGGGTGATGGAGCAGTAAGCTGAGGCAGAAGGGTGAGTAGGTACGATAAACCCAGGAGTATTGAGGGAGGGAAGAGAGTCATGGTGAGGTCCGGTGCAGGTAAAAAGGATGGGAAAGGGATTAATGAGAGGGGGAGTTGGGGAAATGCAGGAGGAGAGAGTAAGAGGGATATAGTAATTCACTTAACAAAATGTTTGAAGGTCTACAGCTTAAAATTTACAGTTCTTCTAAAGCCTATCCCTTTGGGGACATGTAGCAACAATGATATCGAAATCTCTTGATCGCACTAATTATAAACACCACCAGAAATATCATTGTCCTGGAAAAGAAAACTCGTTTCAGTGGTTACCACGTTCATTCAGTGGGAAAATTCGTTTCTGTGGCTACCACGAACCTTCGGTGCCAAAGTAAAGTCATAACCCGAGATTCTATGGAATAAATAAATAATGAGTTTATATACACATATGAATATAAGAGTATATACGAATAGAGGAAATAAAACTCTGTCGGTTTCACAGGAGAATATTTAATAAATCACGACCGGTTTCGTCAAATAGTTGAAATCATTAGGTACCATGTAGTAGTAGTATATTAGTTTATAGGGTGGTTCATCTACATCTACA